>SPJY01029909.1:0-11165 GCA_005191435.1 Raddia distichophylla | reverse complement strand
TTTCACTCCTTTGGAAATGATCGTGATGGATCCAAAGGAGGAATTGATCTTCAGATGCTTTCGTTATGAAAACTTGTTTCTTGTGAACTTTCACTCTAAGTCCTCATACCTCTCGACTTGCCTCCTCGCCAAAGTCACACTTGGATGGCTTTGGCATCAGCGTCTTGGGCATGTAGGCATGAAATACTTGAGCAAGGTGTTCAAACACGAGTTGGTTCTTGGTATGAAGGGTGTCAAGTTTGAGAAAGATAAGCTGTGCAGTGCCTATCAGGCCGACAAGCAAGTGGGAAATGTACACCCTTCCAAAGCTGCAATGTCCACTTTTCGTCCTTTGGAGCTTTTGCACATGGATCTTTTTGGGCCGACCACATATGTGAGCATAGGGGATAACCTCTATTGCCTTGTGATAGTTGATGACTACTCACGCTATACTTGGGTCTTCTTCATACCCGATAAGACTCCTATTGGAAACATTTTCAAATCTTTTACAAAAAGAGTTCAAAACAAGTTTGATTGTAAAATCAAGGACGTTCGAGGTGACAATGGTTCGGAGTTTGCTAACATTAATGTTGAAGCTTTCTATGATGAGTGTGGCACAGGTCATGAATTTTCTGCAGCATACACCCCTCAGCAGATTGGTGTTGTGGAGAGAAAGAACTGGACCCTGATTGAGATGTCCCGAACTATGCTCAATGAGTTTGGGACTTCATATGTTTTCTGGGCTGAGGCAGTCAATACAGCTTGTCACTGCATCAACAGGCTGTATATCCACAAGTTCTTGAAGAAGACCTCTTATAAGCTGCTAGTAGGAAGATGGCTCAATGTCTCCTACTTTGGAGTGTTTGCTTGCAAGGTCTACATCAAGAAGAAGCGAGAAGATCTAGGCAAGTTCCAAAGTCGGGTTGACACGGTGGATTCTTTATGGGGTATTCTGCCAAGTCACAAGCCTAAAGAGTGTTCAATGACAGGACAGGGGTGATTGAGGAGAGCTATGATGTAAAGTTTGATGAGTCAAATGGCTCTCAAGGTCAGCATGAGAACTTGGATGATGTGGGAGATGAGCCACTTGAGAGGGCAATGGAGCAGATGGAAGTGGAGGATATAGTGCCAGAGGCAGTTCAGAGGGATACAGAGTCAGAGACTGTGGTTCCACCAGCTGCACCAGAGATAGTGCCAGACTCAGGGGGAGCTTCACCTCAAGCTGACAGCTCTAGCTTGGATCTCCCTCCTGAGACAGCTGAGGAACCAGATATTGAGTCAGTCGGAGTACCACCACAGCTGATCAAGTCTCACCACACAATCGCCCGTGATCATCCAGCTGATCAGGTGATTGGAGACTTGACTCGAGGAGTTCAGACCAGGTCAAAGGCAACCAATATTGCTCTTTACGGTGCCTTTGTGTCAGAGATGGAACCAAGAAAGGTGGAAGAGGCACTGATAGATGCAGATTGGATCAATGCAATGCACGAGGAACTGAACAACTTCAAGACGAACAAAATGGGTATTCAAGAACAAACAGGATGAGCATGGCCAGGTGATCAAGAACAAGGCAAGGTTGGTGGCACAGGGCTTCAGTCAGGTTGAAGGGATTGATTGTGGGGGAACATATGCTCCAGTGGCCAGATTGGTTGCCATCCATTTGCTTGTGGCATTTGGTACATGTCACAACGTAGTGCTCAAGCAAATGGATGTGCGGAGTGCTTTCTTGAATGGCTATATCAACGAGCTTGTGTTTGTGGAGCAACCTCTAGGTTTTATGGATCCACATCACCTTTACCACGTGTTCAATCTATTGAAAGCTCTCTATGGCCTCAAGCAAGCTCCCCAGGGCATGGTATGACAGACTAAGAGAGTTTCTGACCGGCAAGGGCTTCACAGTTGGAAGGGTGGACAACACCCTGTTCACAATGGTGGTGGATGGCGACTTGCTGCTGTGTCAAGTGTATGTGAATGATATCATCTTCGGCAGCTCCAATGAAGCTCTGGTCAATGAGTTCAACCAGCTGATGAGTAAGGAGTTCGAGATGTCAATGATGGGCGAGCTGAACTTCATCCTCAGGTTCCAAATCAAGCAGCTCAAGACGAGGACATTCATCTGCCAGAAGGAGTACATCCACAATCTCTTGAAGCGCTTCCACCTCAACGACTGCAAGCCGATCAGGACACCTATGGGGACGAACGGCCACCTCGACTTGAACACTGAAGGTAACCCTGTGGACCCTAGACTCTACCGCTCTATGATTGGCGCACTGCTTTACTTGACCACATCTAGGTCAGATATCATGTTCAGTGTCTGCATGTGCGCTAGGTTTCAAGCCTCCCCTAGAGAAATGCATTTGACTGCTGTGAAACACATATTTCAATATCTGAAACACACCACTAGTGTAGGTTTGTGGTTCCCCATGGGTGCTCGCTTTGAGTTGGTTGGATATTCTGATTACGACTATGCTGGATGCAAAATAGACAGAAAGAGCACCTCTGGGGCGTGCCATTTGCTTGGTAGATGCTTAGTCTCTTGGGCCTCAAAGAAACAGAACTCCGTGGCGCTATCTACTGCTGAGGCTGAGTACATAGCGGCAGGGAATTCATGTGCACAACTCTTGTATTTGGCATTAAACTGGACCACGTGCCTTTGCGTTGTGATAATGAAAGTGTCGTGAAAATAGCCAACAATCCGGTCCAACATTCACGCACGAAACATATAGACGTCCGACATCACTTCCTTAGGGATCATGTGATGAAGGGCGACATTGAACTAGATCATGTGCAAATGGAGGACCAATTGGTGGATATTTTCACAATTAAGAAATGAACTCAACATACTAGATAGATCAAATGCGGGTTGATTGGATTTTGTGATTTTTTGGGTCTTATTTGAATTTTTCGATTTGCTATTGACCCTTGTCACATTTAGGGGGAGTCTAATTTCAACTCATGTTTTCAAAACTCCCTCTAGTAGTGAAAAGATAAATTTGATGTTGGGTTAGCACATGCTTGTCCTATATTTCAAGGCAAAATGAATTTGAAATTAATAGACTATTCTTTATCTTCTTACCACTTCAAACTTACCAATTTGGAAAATCTTATCCCTTTTGAAAAATTTGCTCCATATGCATATTTGTTCTTTTGAAAAATCATATGGCATTAAAATTGTTGATAATATTTGAAAAGGAGCCCAAAATTCAAAAAAAAAATATGCTTAAACTCTAAAGTGAACCCCTATGTGCGATTTTCATGCCTATATGAGAAATCAAGGCAAAATTTGGGTTCAGACATTTCCTTGATCAATAAGATCAAAATTTGAGATTTTGAATTTGGTTTGGTTTCATTTGTCTCATTAACATCTTACCTTTTCAAAATTAAAATTTAAAAACACTTCAAATTGCTCAAATTTGAATTCTTACTTGGATCTTGGGCAAAATGGAGAATTCTCCTTCAAAACATTATTTTTATATAAAATTTCTCGCATAGGTGGGGCCCACTGGTCAGAAGTGCATGTTGTGGCGTTTTCAGCCTTCATCGGACGCCGAACAATCCGGTCCAACATTCACGCACGAAACATATAGACGTCCGACATCACTTCCTTAGGGATCATGTGATGAAGGGCGACATTGAACTAGATCATGTGCAAATGGAGGACCAATTGGTGGATATTTTCACGAAGCCACTAGATGAGGCATGATTTTGTAAATTGCAAAATGAACTAAACATCCTTGACAAGTCCAACATTGCTTGAGATATGACATTGTCCACATGCTTTGCTTGTTATACTAGTTTCTAAGTTCATTCTATGTGTGATAGTACTAGTGATATTGATAGCAAACACTTGGATGGCTTGTCACCTGTTCAATGCTTGCTCTAAAGCACACATTCTTGAAATTGAACCTTTGAGCATGTTCTAGATTGTTTAAAGCCATTAATTGCTCTTTGTTGCTCTAGTCTACTAGAATGATCTTGTGCTACTAGTGCTAGGCTTGCTATCTTGTTGATACTTGTTTATGCTTTGACTAGTATTGAGCAATGTTTTCAATTGTTGAGCAAAATGTGCTAAAATGCAAATAAGGCCAACCAAAGAGTACGGGGCCAATGTCTCACCAATGTCTCCTCGATGAGATTGCTTGCCATTGCACACGACGGCATGAACTCAGGGGGGCTTTGGATGACCAAGACGTTGAATCCTTCAGTGTCATGCTAGGCAACATCGACAAAGGCTTGAGACATAAATTTTAAAAAATGTGATCAAATTGCAAATCTTGTTAAAAATGCTCAACCAAATTCTTTTAGTCTCATGCCCAGGCTTGTTATTGACTTGTATCTTTTGATTTGCATGTTCTAGTACTATGTGATTGCATATTCTAGTACTATGTGGTGCAATGTGACTTCTTGAAGGGCATGAGCACAACTATTAATTCTTGGCTTTGCTCCATCTAGTACTTGCTCTAGGACTAATTATACTTGAAGATCATGCTTAATCTTGAGCTTGTATTGAACTAGTGCCATGTGATCTTGTGAAACTGAATTTTGACCTATAGTAGATCACTTGGTGGACTTTCTCTTGTATAACTCCCAAAGCATGTGCTACTTTGCTTATGTTTTCTTGCACTTTTGGGCTTGTTATCACTTGTAATCTCTTGCTACTCATGAATTTTTGGTCCTTGATGCCAAAGGGGGAGAAATCTATCTTGGGTTGTGCCAAAGGGGGAGAAATATGAGGGTTGTTGACAAAATCCATCTTGGTTGGCCCGAGGGGTAGAGTTGATACCATGTTGCCACTCATATTGATTCATTGCTCATGCGGTTGATCTTGTGGTCTTATATGCTTGGATATAGGGGGAGTTCGCTTTGCTTGCATGACATGTACTTTACTTCTTTCATATGGTCACTAGATGCTTTCTTGTGCATTCTTGCTTCATGTGCTAGTCTAATGTGGTTGTGACAAGGTGTCTCGCCCCTTGGTTATTTCAATTGGTGTCAGTTTGCTCTCGTGTTTCTCAAGTGGTGTCAAGTGGTAGCTCTTGGTTCAATTGGCATATCTTTGTGCTTGCTTGCAAGATCTCATTTGGTACTTGTGCTCTCATGCTATATGTCAATTGATATCTCTTGGAATTAACCCAATGCAATAGAGATATACTTGTGCTTATCAAGATAGATTTTTGTAGGTTGTAGGGTTTTAAGGGTTGTCATCAATTACCAAAAAGAGGGAGATTGGAAGCTCCTCTGTGGGCTCATGTGGATTTTGGTAATTGATGGCGACCGGGCTGGATGGGAACGCCAAGATTAAGGATTTTATTTCTTATTTTCTCTAAGCTTTATTGTGTGCATCTTCGGCCCAAGCCCAGCAACTTTGGCAAGATCGTTAGCAAGTCTCTGATTGCAGGGTCCCACTGAGCATAGTTTCGGAAACATCGTCTTGGGGTCTTGGGGGTTCCGGGAGGTTCCAGAGTGTCCACCTGTCCATATTCGAGAGGGTTCCTGAGTCCAGCCTGTCTCAGGTTTTCATCGCCGCTAAGTCTTCCCTAGCTAGATATTTCCAGAGGGCGCAAAACTTCCCTCCAAGTCCATTTGAATCTCCCGCCAAGTCCACATATCGTCAAATGAGTCAATCAACCAACGTGGGTGACATGGAAAGATGTCGAGGGAGTCGGGGGAGAGAAGAGGTGAGATGGCTTGAAGCCAAGGCCAAAATAGGGCCACCGGGCGCGTCCGGCCAGCCCATCGGACGCGTCCGGTCAGTAATTAAATTCGGCCAGAATCAGTCCATCCCATGGACTTAGCCGTTTTTCGGGCTCTGGCGTCGCCGGACGCGTCTGATGGCCATAATTAAATGGGCCAGGGAGTCGTTTTTTCGGGGTCTTAGCCGCATTTTCGTGTTCTCAGCCGCCGGACGCGTCCGGTCGGCCCACTGGACGCGTCCGGTGGTCAGGATCCAGTAGCAACCCAGTTTCAGATATCCGATGGGGCAATCCGTCGAGTACCTGGTGGGTGGCCAAATGGCTTGCCCAGATCTGGCCCGCCGGATGTGTCCAGCCGTCGGGATCTCAGTCGTCCGAATCCTGAGATCGAATCTGAGCCGTCCATTCCAAGTACAATCTGGGGTTTCGGGTGTAGGTCTATAAATAGGAGCTCCCAGCCACGAAATAGACTTGAGAGAGTTCATTTGAGAGGCCACCCCCTAGACAAAATTTCAAGTGAGAGCTCCTCCCATGGTTGCCTTCCACCCCTAGGGTTTCCATGCCACAAGAGAGAGATTGAGTGAGGGATTGAGAGGGAGAGGGAGAGAGGAAGAAGAGGAATCCTACCCTTGCCTCCTCCGGTCTTCTCCAAGGCCCTCCTCCTCCTTCCCATGAGTCTCCCCAACTTGACTCCATGGTGAAGTGAGGTGGTGAAGAAGGTGTGTCTCCGGTTCTTGTGCTCTTGGGATTTCTTGCCACCGGAGGACTCCGAGCTTTACCTAGCACGTACAACTACATCAAGCCGTACCTCGTACCTCGACGTCGACTACTTCGACTACTTCCACTACACCGAGGAAACCCGTCTTGGAGACGGTCACGCTCTTGAGAGCATGCGTGCAACAAAAGCCCTTTCTTGTGGGAAAGGCTAGGGTTTCTTGCGGGGAACCTCGCGCGAAGACCTTCTTGCGGGAGGGCCGGCTTTTTGCGGGGAGTTGAAGAATCCTCCTTGCGGGGTGGTGCAGTGACCCTTCGTCGGTGCCGTTGTACAAGGGATTGGGTGCCGTCGTGTCCAAGACTTTGTACGGTTTCGGTGCTTGCCCAACATCCATTGTTGAAAAGCCCACCAATTGAGTTTGTGGGCACAGGACGAGCGAGTCCTGGCTTCCGCTAGCAGAAGTTGCTCACATGGACGTAGGTGCCTTGCGCCGAACCACGGTAAAAAATACCGTCTCTTATCTCCATTTACATTCCTCATATTGGACTCCGATTGCCTGTGACTTGTGCCTTCGAGCCAAGTGTAGTCGTCGCATCCGCCACTTGAGTTAGTCGCTTGTTTGTGCCTCCGCTTGTGCTTGATCAAGACTAGACTCGTGTAGGTTCCATTCGCTAGCTTGGTTTCCTTAACTTGCTAAGTGCTCAACTCATAACCCTAATTGCGCTAAAACTTGAAAAAGGAGCCGATTCACCCCCTCTCGGCCTAAGATCCTTTTAATTTCTTTATGTCTTTTCGAGGGGAATCTTTTTATGAATTTCTTATATGGTTTATTAGGGTTGCATTTTGATATAAGTATATTCCAAAATATTTTATTTGGTATATCCTTTTGGTTTCTATTAAAGGTTTTTACTAAAGGTGTTTTCAAAAGGTCTAGTTAATATATTTCTTTTAAGAACTTTGCATAAAGGTAGGGCTATTTAGTATTTAAAAATGGGGTTCCTCTTTTCAGAGATCATTTAGGAAAATGGTTAGGACATTTTAATGGTCTTAAGAAATGGCTTTGAGTTGTATAGATCAGATATCTTGTTAAGATATTATTTAGTAAATCCATTTGGAGACTTAAGTATATGTATCTTTGGAAGGATTTATAGAAAATCAACCAGGGTCTTTTATTTAGAATCTTTTGTAATTGTTAAAGGTAGGATGCCTAATATTTCATTATTCAGGGATGTAATGGTGTTTTAGCCATGGCACTAAACTAAAGGTTTTAAGTAATATTATTTGGAATATTAATTACTATGAGATGTGTCCTTTTAAATTATACTAGGGTTTCCGATAATCCCCTTATCTAAGTGATCTTCAGCAAGGCTTAGAGAAATTTAATAGGGTCAGGGTGACACATACTAAAGTTATTTACTATGGCAAATATACTAAAACTAGGGTTTCAGCAATAGGTTACCTAATAGGGATAGAGCCATTTACAACGGGTATTACTACATGGATGGTGTTTTAAGCATCAGGGTTTATATGGGAGACATAACACTAATAGGGTGGCTACTAATAACATATACCTGGTGATATTGGTAGTAGTATTCGGTGATTAGCCCGATCCTTTAATCTTGGTGCCAGGTGTTTAGGTTATTTAGGAGATTTACTGAGAATGGGCTCTTAGCTAGCTACCTTGCTTGATTCTTAGGGATTAGGGTTCCTGTGTAGTAGGAGGGGTGGTGTAATGATTAGGTGATTATACCTACATGTGGAGTGGGCCTTGGGATTTGTTATAAAAGTTAAGGGTTGCAGATAGTGATGCAGCTATCTGTACAAAGGGAATGTTGCTAGAGATGGCCACATGGTCATACATACTAACCTGTGCTTCTATTTCTTAATATCCTTGTCTTACCGGGATAGTGGTGTTGGTTGTACTATTTGGTCAAGGGTAATGTAGAAAGGTGAACCAAAGGTTAGAGAGGGGAATTAGTCTGGAATCCTATGGTGGACATTGGATTACTTAGGATATGCTAAGGCTAGTACTTAGAACATCATCTAAAGTGTAAGGTTTCTAGATGGTGTCTAGTGGTCCTAAATCTTCGGAAATTATCTAAGGGTTTATTTTCACCTATACGTAGGGTAGAAATACGTGATGGTATACTGCTTAATACTTGCCCATGAGGGGTTGTTGGGAGTGAAATACATGTGAGGGGTGAGATGAGTGAACCGGGTTGATTTGAATTGTGCATGCTTGGATGTGTTCATGCTCTTGTCCAATTGGTATCACAACATGCTCGAGATATGCCCTTTCATTTGGTATCTAGTTCATGCCTCCATATGTAGATCAATTGGTTTCATGCTTTGGCTCCTTGGTGTGCATTGATCTATGGGGAGATAGGTGTTAGGCTAGCATTGCATTGCATTGCACTTTAATTCAAATGCCAAGTTGCCTTCTCATGTATAGCATTGCCCATTCATTTGTTTCTCTCATGTGCAAGCTTCAATTGAACTCAATTCATATGCACTTGTTTGGAACTCACCCACTGCACCAGATTTGTACAGTTGCTTGTTGAGATGGCTATGCAGGAAGATTTGCAGGTGTTGTTATCAATTGCCAAAAAGGGGGAGATTGTAACCCCTCCACTATATAAAGGGGGTAGGGGGCCATAGTTCGGCATGGATCTAGAATTACACATCTACATCTTGACGTAATAACTTCGTATAGCATACATTATATTCATATGCACTTGCTTGGAGCTAACCCACTGCACCAGATTTGTACAGTTGCTTGTTGAGATGGCTATGTAGGAATATTTGCAGGTGTTGTCATCAGTTGCCAAAAAGGGGGAGATTGTAAGGGCAAGCTTCCTAGTGGGCTTGTCATATGATTTTGGTAATTGATGCAACATGGGCTGCAAGAATGGAACGACAAGGCTAAGGAAATTCATTTCCTAGTTTCTTTTGTTTCTTGCGTGAGTGTAACTGTCTAGGCCCAACAAGCAAAGAAGCCCAATCTTCATCTGGTTTGCAGGTCCCACAGAGCACGAGTCTGAGTCATCCGTGAGTGGGGTTCATCTGGGTTAGGTTCACCTGGTCGGGTCTTATCTGGGGTAGACACGAGGCTTCGAGAGCCGAGTACACCTGTCCCCATTCCAGAACCTTCCCAAGATAGCTGGTGAGATCGAGGGATCCGGGGGGTACACCTGTCCTAGGTTTGAGTGGGTTCCGAGTGCTAGCTGTCGCCAGGTCCGGGGTTTCGTAGCTGCCAAGTTTCCAAAGCCAGATATTTCCAGAGTGGGCGCGAAACTTCCCGCCGAGCTCATCTGAATTTCCCGCCGTGTCCACAAGTCGACAAAAGAGCCCAACAACCTTGAATTGGCGTAGGGGGCAAGCCAAGAGGGAGAGAGAGAAACATGGGAGAAGTTTTTCTGTGAATTTTTGGGACTGTACCCGATAGAAAAAATCTCTGTCCCAAGCTGCCCGCCGGACGTGTCCGTCCGTCCCATCGGACACGTCCGGTCGGTCGAAATAGCAATAATTATGGTCAGTCGAACCTCTCTATTGCCTGTGCCTCGCCAACGGACGTGTCCGGTCGGCGCACCGGATGCGTCCGATGGGGTCAATCCAGTACCGCTCCTAAATCCAATTTTCGGTCGGGCAGTGGGTCGAACAGGTGGCGTGCGTCAATTTGGGCTCGCACCACGGGCTCGCCGGACGGGTCCGGCCAGGCCACCGGACGCGTCCGGTCGACAGGTTTCAGCACTGCACGATGCAGATCGAGTCAATCTAAAAAGACTAGCGACCGTGAGGGGGGCGAAATGGGAGCTTTTAAACTATTTTTAGATTTTCCTTTTAATTAAGCAAATTAATTAACCATCCTAGGTTGGAGTCCTACGAGACTACGAGTGGAAGCGATCAACTTAGCGGAAACGACTACTACAAGCACGAAGACTTGTCACATGCAATCGATCACAAGTCAAAGTGAAAGGTACAGAAAGTAAATTGGGCTAGAGAGGCGCAAACCAATTTTTAACGTGGTTCGGCGCAAAGCACCTACTCCATGGTGAGGGTCTCCCTAGAAGGAAGCCGGGACCCTCTCGTCCCGTGCCCTCAACTCTACTCGGGAGGCTTTTTAGTGCATGAGCCCAAGGCTAGCACTCAACCTTCACCGAGGACGAGCTCTCCCACAAGTTGGAAGCTTTCTTGTCACCCCTGCACCACCGAAGCGGCACCGACCTTCGCGGATGAAAAGGATCAATATGCCGTCTAGAAAGGGGTGAATAGGCATTTTAACAAAAATTACACAGCTTTACAGAGGGGGGTGAATAGGCATTTTAACAAAAATTACACAACTTTACAGAGCTTAGTGCGTCGGATGTTTTGATGCCCGTTGGATGTTCTGACGCATGCAGTTCTGCACAGAGATCAGAGTGAATCAGCAGTACCCCGATCGAATGTTCTGACATGGGTCGGATGTTCTGATCTGAGCACAACAGCGGAAACAAATAAAACCTGCAGAAAACTGATATCTCGCAAGAACAAGTTTAGGTCCACTCAAAATATTCAGAACAAGTCTAAAACAGTAGAATAAACCTATTGCAAGAAAAGTAAACCACAAGTAAAGAGAGATACACACGAACAAGACAAAGAACACGGCGATTTTCTTTACCGAAGTTCGGATCTTTGAAGGGAGATCCTACTCACCGTTAGGGAAGGCTCAAGAGCCCGGATCATAAAGACCCAAATCCCCTACCGGCGTTGCACAAAGCACTCACCGGTCTTCACTAGTT
>SPJY01029889.1:6506-19524 GCA_005191435.1 Raddia distichophylla | reverse complement strand
AAGCACATGGACTTCTGTCTTGACCTCTCTTTCATGCGTTGCATGGGGAAAGGAGGGGAGATCAGTAGGATTCTTTCGTGCAAAGCGGGAAATCAAGACATGAAGAGGCTTTACCTTGAACATCTCGGCATTAGCCCTTGCCATATTTTCTAATACCTCCCACTCTTCCGCCTCCTTCTCATCATCGACCTCGTAGCCTTCAATCTCCTTCCTCCATTCCACTCGAAGGGGCGGAGTATTGGCCCTGGCGGAGGGGCGAGGAATCTCCTCGATTTCCGGTCCTGAGCTCTCTGGAGTCGGGGCTGGGGTCTCTCCCTCCGTCGGCGAGGATTGGTGAGTGGCGGAGGATGGACCGGAATCGTGGTGAGGTGCTGCGCGCCGAGTCGGGTCTTCCGCTTGTGTGGGCTCGGCATAGCGGTCGGATTTTGGGGGTGCTTGAGCTGGTGTCTTGGTGTTGCGTTTGCTCGGCATATCACCCATGACAGGTTTCCTGTAAACATTTGAAGACCTTTCAAGGCGTTGTTTCCTTTACAAATCATGAAGAGACAGAATTGCGAGGGAGTACCTTCGTGATGGAATAAATTTGGTTCCAATTCGGATGCCCGGATCGGTCGGGCTGGAACCGGAAGGCTTCTCCGCCCCTATCGCGGCCTCCGGGCCAGTGGATTGAGAGGATGGGGGCTTGGCGATCGCCTGGCGAGAGCCAGATTCGGCCCTGGCGCCGGCTGACGGTGGCGCAGGAGCGGGACATCGTCGTCATCTTCATCTTTGTCCAAGTCCCTCGGAGCAACCCCCTTGCCTTTTCTTGGCTGGAGGATCATCAGCTGAGTCATCTGCAGGACGCTTACGCGGTGCCTCCTTATGGCTCGGGGCCTCTGGGACTGGATAGGTGGAGAAGAACGCCGCGCGCCCCTGCGTAAGGATTGGATTAGATTGACTATGATAACATTCCAAGAAACACGGCTAAGTAGAGAAGAATCTTTCACATACCGCTGGAGGAGGATTTGCTAGGCGATATGCGCTCGGGTAATCTGTATTAACTATCTCTCAGCCCGGGGCGAAGAGCTCGGCCACTTGACTGACCACATCCTTTTGCGAAATTGGATCCTCGCTTTCCCGAGTGGTTTCTTGGGGCCCCGAGTACTCAAAGGCGAGATACACCCTCTCCTTGATGGGCTGGACACCGCAGAAGGTGTAGTTCCAAACTACGCCGATGCCGGTTAGCCCGGTAGATTTCAATCTGCTGAGGAGGACGAGAAGTTCCTTCACTTAGCTTCCTTTCCTCTCGGCGAGAGGAGAAGACCAGGAGGGACGGATTGTGGGGCATTCTTCGGAAAACGAACGAAGGGCTGGAGGAGAATTGGCGCAGTAAAACCACTCTGGGTGCCAGCCCTTGTTGGAGGTTCTCAAAGGAAGATCGAAAAAATTTCCTAGCCCCTTCCCGCAGCTGAAATCCCACACCGCCTGCGGCTCTAGGAGAAGTCTTGTTGGGAAAGAGCTTAAGGAGATAGAGACATCTAAAGAGGTCGAAATGAGGGGTGATCCCAAGAAAAGCCTCCCAGATGTGGATGAAGATCGCAATTTGAAAGATGGAATTGGGGTTCAAGTGAGAGACCTCGATCCCGTAAAAATGCAATAATCCTCGGAAGAAAGAAGAGCAAGGAAGGTCGAAGCCGCGAAGAAAGAAGGACTCGAAGACCACCACCTTGTCGGAACGAAGAGTGGGGTAGGAATCACCGGCGGCGGCGCGCCACGAAGCAAACTCTTCGGAGGGGAGCACGCTGATGGAGACAAGCTTCTGTAGCCTCCGCTCGGTCGTAATGGACTTCAACCACTCCTTGCCGCTCTTGACTGTCTTCAAGGCGACGGGAGATGGGGGAGCCATGACAGATCGGCGACGGTGGCGGCGGAGGATGTGACGGAGAAGAACCCTAGCGGCGGAGTTCGCTGGGAAGGACTAAAAGACTGGCGCGAAAAGTGGGCGAGGTGAACTAACTTCGTTCCCCTGTTCCTAATTTATCGCAATGGGCTGCGTTTCGCATTCTAGGACGGGCCTTTATCTAGCGCTGGATGCGGCCTTTTTGAGAGGGCTCGGATAACCACTTGGGTGGCCGATTGATTTCTCCTGAGGTTCGCATATGCGTTGGGCGCCAATCTGGGAGCGCGTGGTTCTAACTACTTGGATGAAGCAATACCAGTTGCGGATTCAAAATCAAAGTCAGAAGATTGATGCAGGATTTTCAAAAGGTTTTCATTAAAATGGCTCTTAGGCCTAATTACAGATATTCCGCGGCACAGCACAATCAGCTAGGGCTCGTTGCTGGCTCGCAGAGAGGCAAAAGAAAAAAAGACTACTCCGATGGCCACTTAACATCAAGGATGGAGGCGACCAGTGCATCCTTCAGCGGGGTGTGGACTGGGAAGAGATGCAGATGGCCGCGCACCAAGATCCTGATGGCCTGCTGAGCGGTTCGCTCCGCATACTCCCTTCACCATCCCTGCCATTCGGCGGCTGTTGTGGCAATGGCGGCGGCAATGCGGGCACGCTCCTTGATGCAGGCAGCCTCCCAAGGATCCATCGCCTTCTCCTTGATTTTCTATTTCGCTCAAAGAAAGATGAAGAGAGGAGAGGTCTTGGTGGAGAAAAGAGGAAAAGACTCGAAAACTCGTGGATCGGATGTCGAGCAATACGCTGCAGCTGGGTTTCTTTTATATTTGAAGAAGTTGAAAATACGCACCTCGTAATCCGTTTTGAACACAGTAAAATCATTATGGTGATGAGATGGAAGTGGATACGGTTGCGTTTCCCGACGGAAGCGCGTGACGCTCCGACTGTGTGTGAAAAGGCGCGAAAACTCTTCGCCTCCCCTTAGTGGGCTTGGGCCAAATAAGCAAAGGGCAATCCCCGTAACAGGATTTCTTTACATGCCGCTGACGGTGGCAATGTGTTAACATTGACCATAATTCGGCCTCGGTACACCCTGGGGGGCATATGACCGGAAGCGCCAAAATTAAAAATGTTTCATAGCATACTCCATGTTGAGTCACTAGCTAACTTCGCATGCTCAAGGTTGGGTGTTGGTGAAATTTGGGTACAGTTTCGGAGGTATGCCTTTCTTAAGGTCGCCAGTTGTATACCGCTACCCGGATACAAATACCTCTCGGCCAAACTGTTCCCAATCGGTACGCCCCTAGGGGCCAATGGCTGATCCCTTCTCTGGTTGGGACAGGTGCGCCCCACGTTGGGCCGAGTGCTGGTTCATACAAGTTAAGGCCAGGCATCTGATGCTGATATATTTTGAAACGTTTAATTTACAACATGCTGCATGCCCCATGCTGGGTCAATTGCTGCTTTCGCAATGCGAAGGTGGATGTCAAGTAGCCGAACTCATTCATTGAGGTGACGTGCCTAGTGGGCCAAAAGAAGCTGGACTTTGGTACTACCAAGCCGGGCGTTGCTTCAACATAAAACTTGAGATTTCTTGAGTTCTTTACAATCTCTTCTCAGATTACAGGAGACATTGGCGAAACCAGTCGGCCGGACATCTGACTCGATCGTAAAGCACTTGGGGGCTACTGTGGACTACATGGGCCTCGGGTATCCTCTAGAAGGCCCCTGAGGGAGCAGATGGGCGACGACCCAAGTCGGCTGATTAGGGATAGAGACCACTCAGGTTACGTGCGCCTTGAGTTCCAAGGAAGTTCCCGAGGATATGTCCAAGCTCCATGTAAATAGGAGATCATATTTGTATATCATACGTCGGCATAACCGAATTAGGTACTGTGTACCACGTACCACCTTGTAACTCTATCTCCCTCTACACTATATAAAGGGAGGGGGTAGGGAGCCATAGGCATAACACGACATAACATCACATCGCATACACGCCATCATCTTGGTTATCTTGCATCTGGCATCTTGATCAAGCATAATACCAGAGCACAGGAGTAGGGTATTACCTCGGTGCTGAGAGCCCGAACCTGTATAAATTCCCTATCTTGTGCTACCATCTAGTTTGGTTCTTGCAAACGCCCCCGTACAAATTCATTGCCGACAGTGATCCCCGGTTAGTCACTAGTCGACAGTGTCGGTTGATCCGTCCAAGGTCAGTGAGATTCTGGAATGGAAGGTACCGAAGTCGGTCATCAAGTTCAGAGGTTTTCTTGGAATTGATGGTTATTATCGTCGCTTTATCGAGAGATTTTCTAAGATTTCTGGACCGCTCACCCAGTTGCTAAAGAAGGATGCTAAGTTCAAGTGGACAGCTCAGTGCCAGGATAGCTTCGAGCTATTGAAGAAGAAGCTAATATCTCCACGGTATTGGTCTTACCGAATAACCATAAGGACTTTGAGGTATTGTGATGCTTCGAAGTTAGGAAAATTGGATGTGTGCTTATACAAGAAAGGAGAGTTGTTGGATATGCTTCGTGACAACTACGGCCCCATGAGTTGAATTATGCTACTCATGACTTGTAGTTAGTTGCCGTATGATTTAAAGATTTGGAGGCATTACCTAATTGGTAATCGCACCAAGATATATACTGATCATAAGAGCCTGAAGTATATATATTCACCCTGCCAAATCTGAATATGAGGCAAAGGAGATGGTTGGAGCAGTTAGCGGACTATGATGTGGGTATGTATTACCATGAAGGCAAAGCTAATGTGGTTGCCGATGCTTTAAGTCGGAAGCCAAGAAGTGAGCATATCCAAGAAGAAGCCGAGAAGTTGAATCTGATGATTGTTCCACACGGTTATGTGCATATAGTCAGGTGAATATGTTGGAAGTGCAACCAGATCTCCAAGATCAGATCAAGAAGGAACAATATGATGATGGGATTCTAGACATCATTGTTGTAATATTTTTAGAGAAGGCGCTGGGATTTGTGATAGATAAGGAAGGTATTGTTTGGTTCGATAGAAGAATCGTCGTGCCTGCTCAAAAGGATCTTAGAGAGTTGATTTTGAAAGAACCTCATGATTCAGCGTATTCTATTCACCCCGGGAGTACCAAGATGTATCTTGATCTGAAAGAGAGATACTGGTGGTCGGGAATGAAGAAGGATGTAGCGGAGTTTGTTGGCTTATGTGATATTTGCCAAAGAGTCAAGGCCGAGTATCAGAGACCGGCATGTTTGCTTCAGCCTTTGCGAGTGCCTGAATGGAAGTAGGAAGAAGTCGGTATGGATTTTATTGTGGGCCTTCCGAGAACTCAACAAGGTTATGATTTGATATGGGTGATCGTTGACCGATTGACCAAAGTATCCCATTTCCTTCCTGTGAAGACAAGGTATGACCGTGCTAAGTTGGCCGAGATCTACATGTCAAAGATATTGTGTTTGCATAGAGTTTCTAAGAGGATCGTGTCGGATCGAGGGTGCCAGTTCACGCCAAAGTTCTAGAGTAAGATTCATTGTCTGTTGGGCATGCATCTAGCTTTCAGTAGTGCCTATCATCTTCAAACCGATGGGATGACTGAAAGGGCGAATCAAATATTGGAGGATATGTTGAGCGCAGTAGCTTTGTCGGATTCGAAAAGCTGGGTTAATGCATTGCCTTATGCGGAGTTCTCCTATAATAATAGTTATCAGACCAGTATTCAAATGGCACCTTTTGAAGCTCTGTATGAAAGGAAGTGTCGTACGCCATTGTATTGGAATGAGACAAGAGAGTGAAAGCTATTCGGCCCGGATGCTTTGAAGGAGGCCGAGGATTTGGTCAAGATGATCTAGCAAAGGATGAAAACCACCCCGTCAATGTAGAAGAGTTATGCCGACAAGCGAAGGAGAGAATTGTAGTTCGAGGTTGGAGACCATGTATATCTAAAGGTTTCGCCTATGAAATGTCTTCGTCGGTTCCATGTTTCTGGGAAGTTGTCCCCAAGGTATATCGGTCCGTTTCCAATAACGGGAAGGAGAGGAGAAGTTGCTTATAAGTTGGAGTTGCCAGAGCAATTGTCGGGAGTGCATCATGTGTTACATGTGTCGTAGCTCCGAAAGTGTCTGAGGGTGCCAGAGGAGCAGATGCCAGTCGAGCTATGGATTTGCAAGAAGATCTATCCTATAAAGAGAAACCAGTTAAGATTTTGGATGTTTCCGTGAGGTGTACCCGTAGTCTGTCTATCAAGTTTTGCAAAGTGCAGTGTTCTAGCCATTCCGAGGAAGAAGCGACTGGGGAAAAGGAGGAAGATTTGCGAGCTGAGTTTTCAGAGTTGTTCGAGCAGGCTTTCTCTAAATCTTGGTGTCGAGATTCTCCGTAAGGGGGGAGGTTCGTGACATCCTCTATTTTGTCGTATGTCACATGTATATTCAAAACCCTAAAACAAAAAAGAAAAGTGATTTGTTATATACAAAACCCTAGCTAAAACTATTTTAAATTAGGTTTAAGCCAAAAATCTAGAAAACCTTTTAAAAAAATTCTGGAAAAAGTCCCATAAATCTTAGAAGCCATTATGTAGCCACCCTCCAAATTTCAAGTCTAAAACCCAAGGCTAGCCCATGATTCTGTAGAGTGTTGCCGTTATACCGGGAGCTCGTCGGGCCCATGAAATGACAAGCAAATGCGGGAGAGCCAAGCCCAAACTTGCATGATGGTTTCTAGAAGCCCAAACCTGCCCAAAGCCAGAAGTCCATGTCAAAATTAGAGGATTTGCAAAAATACCCAATTTGAGGAAACTCTAAATCTACTCGGATTAGAATTTGAGCCCAATTCAAACTCTACCCAATAAGGGCCTGCCCTAGGTCGACCAACACAGTATAAATACACCCCAAGACCCCCCTCACATCCACAACTCATGCAAGCCACAGATCAAACCCTAGCCATAAAAAAACCGTATCCCGAGATGGTTTTCGAGGTAGATCTCCTTGTGCTTTGCCCAAACCCAAGTGTAGGTGCCTCCATTGCGTAGAGCTCATCGAAACGGTCCAGATGGATACCTAATTCATAGGTTTTGGTGAAGTAATCCATCGGGAATGCTCGCCGAAGTTTCGGCCCCGCCGCCGCGCCGCCCTCGCCGCCGGCTACCTCGGTGTCCTCGCGCCACCACGCACCTCCCGCGCCCAACCGCGTGCCGCCACCTGGCCCCGCCCGCCGCCGCTTCGGCCACACTCACGCACGCGTGTCGCCCACCGCGGCCCAGTCACCCGCAGCCACGTGTCGCGCCTGCGTCCGCTCCCGCCCCGTCGCCGTCGGCCGCTGCCACGCGTCACCCCGCCTCTACTTGAGCCCACTTCGGCCAACCCAAGCCCACCGCCTGTCTCGCTTGTGCACGAAGCCTCCTCCGGTTCGGATGGTTCCGCCGGTTTTGTTCGGTTTAACTGGTTTATTTATTTCTATCTTTTCTGATTTTCTCTAAACTTTTACAATTTGTTTAGGGAGCATACAAACTTCAAATTAGATGATTCCAAAGCCATTAAATCCCATAAATAGCCTAGAATTTTATATATTTATTTGAGATATATATTCTGTGGATGAATTTTCTGTTCATATGCATTTGCATCTACGTGTAGATCGTCCGTGCTCCTGCTGTTCGGCGATTTTCCAGGAGCTTTCCGAAGGAGGACCACAAGAGCCGGAGTTCTACCAAGACAATATAGATTGCATCTTGCTCTCCAATTTTACAAAACTCATCCGTTTAACTGTTCTATTTATTTTTCTCATGCATGAAATGTTGGGAAGGGTTAGAAACCTAATTATTTACACTGCATCATCTACCCTGTGAATTTAACCATTTATTGTTGTCTTAGTTATTTTTTTCTAGCCTATCCTTATGCATAGATGCTAGTGCTCATGGGTTATTAGTTGTTAGGTTATTCATTTAATTATCTTGTGACTTGGTATATTTGGAGGTGCTGAGTTACTTTAATAACCTAATCAACTAAAACCTACGTGGCGTGAGTTGACTAAAGGTGGCAAATCAGGTGGTTTTGTGAAATGAGGATTGTGGTGATGGTAGTCACCTTGGTCTAAGGACCTTTGACGTGTGCTTATCCGGCCAAACCATACAAGCACAACCATAAGTGCTAGTTCTAGCATGTCGGCCAACATGTGCTAGTCCTGGCTTAGTAGTTAGGGAAAATTGTTAACACACTTTACCTTGAAAAGATCGGACTGTGGTCCGTGGGCTCAAGTGGGGGACCCGAGTTGTCGAAACCTTAGAGGGGGTATCGGTGTTAACAGAAGGAACTAATGAATCGCCTTGTATCGTAACTTGGTCTAGGCTCCAAAGAATGAGCTAAGACGCAAAAGTATCACTAGGCATATGGGTAAAGTGTGCTACACTCTGCAGAGGTTAAAAATATCATAATAGTCGTTCCCACGATCATGAGAGGGGAGGAATTAAGGTCGTACATGGTAGACTCATGCGTTACCTAACAACTTGATGGGTTGGTTTTGTTGAGTTGTTCGAGACAAGTTGTGTTCTGCAGAGGGGCTTTCGGAAGCCGAGCTCTGGGTGTTACTTTGGGAATCTATACATCTTTATTAATTGTTCGACAAATGCTTTTATAACACTTTAATTAATCTGACTATACTAGGGTCGAATTAGAGAGTATCGTCATATCTTTATTCCGCTGCATTTATTTGAATTTCCACAACTATACTATATGGTCTTATTCAAATTATTGTAATAAGTGGTTGTGCTACAATTACTTTTGCATTAATATGTTATTTTCTTAGTTAATTGTTATTGTGCTGTGATGCTCGACAATTATCGCTCATGAGTTGCTAGCATTGATCTCTGGGACTAGCAATGGATCATGAGTGGATCCCGGTGAAGCTGGGGTTGTGACACACAGGGCCGAGTCCGTTCGCTGGTTTCGCCCATTACTGTGTTTAGCTATTTCTGCATATTTAGCAAATTAAATTAACCCAAAAAATGGTTTGAATTATTAAAAATACCTAGAGACCTCAAAAAATTTCATAAAAAATTGAATAAATACTAGAGACTGACCAGCTGAACCTTTTAAAATATAGTATCACCTTTTTCTACTATTATAGCCGCTTTAATATTTTGGGTAGTCTTATTCATCTATTTAGAAGATGCCAATAATAGAATTAATTGACTTTTGACCAATAAAAATAGGTGCTGACCATATAAAATTTGAATAAATTGTCGCAAGGCCTAAGGTATACACTTGGATTTAGGAAAAATTACGTAAATACCATTCCTATACCAAATTAAATCATTAAGGGGGGTAACTTGGCGAATTGCCATTATCGTATGTCATGTCATATGAATCTAAGTACTCGATTAGTATGGTAATACCTACTAACTTATTTGGGGTTATTATCTAGGCTTTTAGTAATGATAGTAAGCTTAGGTTGTACCCTATCCCTTGCATGGCATATCATCCGTAGGCGGTAGGTGATATCTTACCTAAAATAGGGTAGTGTCGGTGGATAAGAACTTAATCGCGTACATGTATCATGTTTCTATTGCACTGTTTGATATTTATTGGGTTTTATCTATAATTAGATGTAGGTGATCCCAAGGGAAGGTTCGGCGACGCCGAAGAGGATTATCCACCGGACCAAGGCGAGTTAATACTTACTCTTTTAGCTGTTTACTTGTATTAGGGAGAGCCTGCGACTTTCCCTAGTGTGAGCTAACGTACCAATACTCAAGCCTATCCCTAATTTTTCAAAACTATGTTGTTTGTTACAAAATGCATGCTATATGATCTGTCCACTTGTTAATCATGTTATATACATGACTGTTCTTTGTAACTATACAGCCTTATATGATTACATGATTGTCATTATCCTTGATTAGCCTAAATCTAGTCTATTAACAACTTTAACCCCACCTAATGGGTAAAAAATTGATTAGACTTGTTTATATCCAAATAAATCTTCTAGCAGAAATTCATAGAACGGTAAACCGATATTCACCGGTTATTCATCCATTCATTCAAAATTTATGACATGTGACAGTCAGGGCTGATATACGAGTGTTCGGCTTGATGTTGAATGTTGGTATGGTTGTGTGGTGTGTTTGGATTATCAGTGATATTGTCCTGGATTGTTGACTTCTGTTGATAAGGTGGTTGGTTATGAACTACCCCAAGGGAGATATAATGGATATGCATGATTAAGGCATGAGATACCTTTGTGCTGGGTTTAGCTTGGTGTCTTATTCAGGAGGAGTGCGGAAGAACATGCGTAGTGGGAGGGTGCTACCATCAAAGTGATGATTCCAACACAATGCTTGGCCATCTCGCAGGATATGGGTTTTGTATCGCCAGCTGCGTGAGCTCTGCGGATGCACCCCTAGGACCACTCCCAGAAGGGACCAGGATGGGTCGCCACTGCAGGTGAAAAATGCCACACTTTCCCAGGATGACGTTATGCTAGTGGGGGCTGGCAACCCTCATAGCCATAGCGGACAGTCTATGGCAAGTGTGGTCCATTGACAGTAATTAAGAGAGCATGGTAGCATTTCATGCTTCTGTGTAACCATCGCCTGCTATCTACTTCCAATCTACCAAAGTTAACTTCCAAAACCCAAAACCCTCAACTTCCGCCTCCGCCTCCGCTCACCATTCATGCCCAACCACCCCCAAATCAGGCACTTGAGCAAACCCTCACTACAAGAATCCTGATTATTAACGTGGGCCACAAGCTGTCGTAAATAGGCCGAAAGCTGTCGTAAATAGCTATTTACGTGGGCATGTCGACGTAAATAAGCTCACATAATTACGTTGACGTTTATACAAGTATTTACGCCGGGGCCGACGTAAATAACTTGTATTTACGTCGGCTTTAATGCCGACGTCAATATTTTTTGTCGGTCCCCGCGGGCCGTGGAATGCTGACGTGGTACTTATTTACGTGAGCCGTGGCTCACGTAAATAAGTGCCACGTCAGATTTAATACCACTCTAAGCTGACATGGCGCTGACGTGGCGTTTATTTACGTGAGCCACAGGCCGACGTAAATATATGCCACGTCAGCATTAGCTGGTGACTGCTGTATTTACGTGGGCCGTGGCCGACGTAAATAAGGGTCTTGGCCGACGTAAATACAGCATTTTCAGCAATTTTGCTGCTTTATTTGGAATTCAAATACATTTTAAATACTAAATCACAGCACAGGATTCAAATACATTTCACAATACTAAATCACAGCACATGCATATCCAATTAATATATTCCATCTCAGCACATCGTAAATAGATATAGGGCCGACGTAAATACTTTGTAAGTACCCGGTTGATGTTTGATGGAGTCATTGCCCACGTATTTACGACGGCTTTTCTGTAGGCTGACGTAAATAACTTTATTTACGTGGGCTTTCTGAGGCCGACGTAAATAAGTCTTTATTTACGTGGGCTTTTGGAAGCCGACGTAAATAAGTATTTATTTACGTGGGCTTTTCTGAAGCCGTCGTAAATAGTTTTGGCCCACGTAAATAATCTGGATTTCTGTAGTGCCTAAACCCTCAAACTGTACCATTAACTTCATGTGCAATACCACACAAATCGTGCCATTAATCTCGTTATCCTAGGATCCTCTCTTCTTTTCCAGGGGAAACCCATCTGGGAAGGAATGCGATTGGAGCCCGGCATCGCGCTTTCGTCCGGGTACTTTTCCCATCTACTTCCTCCGTTCCAAATTGTAGTTCATTTCTAACTTTTGAACACGCCTTTTGACCATTCGTCTTATTCAAAAAATTAGTGCAAACATGCAAAAATATAAGTCATACATAAAATAAGTTAATGATAAAACAAATCACAACAAAATAAATAATATTTACATATATTTTTTAAATACGAATACGAATGGCCAAATAGAATATTCAAAAGTAAACAGTGAACTATAATTTAGAACGTTGGGAGCACAAGGATTTAGGTTGGGAAGGGATCAACCCGTTAGACTCAGTCTAAGGCATTTGTAAGCCTTGCGCGCAACTTGCCATGCCAACTTGGCATTGACCTCGAGTCTTTGACGCTACAGGTCTGACGAATAGTACAAGAAACCTCGGGTGGTATTGTATAGGCAACCGGCTTTATATACAAGGAACCCGGAAGGAAGAGCCGCGCACCCAGAACTCCAGAAGTACATCATTCTTCGTTATCACGAGGCTGAAACTCTGCCTCCCGTAGAACCTACTCTCCCTGCTATTGTGCGTTTGTGTGAAGCGCGCAGCTATACTAGCCCCGAGGTAATACCAGTTTCTGCTGCATGTTTAGGCCTTGTTCTTTTCAGCGTATCGTACCGTTGTGTATTACTATAGCAAATTTTGTTATTTTTATATAGCCTATATGTTGTCATAATTTGCAACGATTTTTTCATGACTTTTAGTAGTTGTTCCAAAGATTCTAAAACTATTTTTAAATTATTTTTTTTATAATTTTTAGACCTTATTTTGAGGGCTCTCAAATTAGCTACAATAATATGCAAACGCAACAATATGCTGAAAAGAACCAGGCCTTAGTTGCACCGTTCTTCAGTTCTGTTTATATTAGCATTAATCTAGTTCTTTTGGGAACTCCGTTACATTTATAAACGTTTCTTCGTGGATGTCTTGACCAAGAGAAAGCAACCGGGGGATGAGAGCTCCTAACTGAAGCCAAAAATCTCTAGGTCTTGTTGTCCTTTTCTTGTGCGGGGTATAATACGATTTCATCTTTTATCTCATCAGAAAAAATCTAGGAAGAAAGGATTCAAACCTCCAAGTAAAGGAACCAAAACCCGCTGCCTTACCACTTAGCCAGCTCCATTTTGAGCCTTTATATCCTTTTGTGCGTGTCTGAACTTTCAGATCTAAGGTTCACGATCTACCACACATCCATATATGCATGTTTGTGCAAATACAAATAAATAAGAGTAAATTTCACCAGCGGCCCTTAAACTTGGCCAGAGTTCTCATCTAGGTCCCGGTACTCTCAAATTGCACTTCTGGCTCCCTCAACTTGCATGGGAGTTTCATATAGGTCCAAAAGCCTCTCCAAAATCATAAATTTATTTCAAAAATAATAAAAATGTATAGAAAATCATAAAAAATATAGAAAATAAT
>SPJY01029830.1:0-16086 GCA_005191435.1 Raddia distichophylla | reverse complement strand
CATCCATGGATCCAAGTAGCCGAACTGGAATGTTCTAGATGCTACCAGCTTCTCCATGCAGCAGCTATCTACTGCTTCTACTATCTTCTAGATACTAATGTCAAGATTATATCTAACAGGTGACCGGTTGATTTGTAGAGACTGAAACTAAGTGCCACTTTCTAGTTGCTATGCTGTGTTACTGGATCTACTTAGTTAGTAAGATCTTACTGTTATGTTATGGCTTTTAAAAAAGATGCTTTCGAGTAGTTAATGTATCCAAAGTCCAGACTTGTTTAAAAAGACACCTCAGTGCCAAATGAGGCCTAAGCATCAACGATCAAATAAAATAAAGCAAATTGGCAGGAACACATGCTTATAGCTTACGGCCTTTATCTCCTCAGCTTATCTTACTTGACTTAGCTATTTTTTTTGACTTATCTACTAATTTGACTTAGGCTAGTTCTTCTATGTTTAACAGCTTAACGGCTTAATAACTTAATGCCTTATCTTCGTAGGACAAGATCATACGCTTTAGTTTTTTGAGTCTGTTTTTTTGTTGTCTCGAATGTATGTCCAACGCTTTAAAAAGCAAGTCAAAAGAGATGGATCCGAATCTCGAGTCTATCTCGGGAAGCTCTCAACGTTCAGTCATTTCAGCCGTTAAGCCGTTCATATCAGCCCAAAAAACAGGCCCTTATCTCCTTGAGATAATCAACATGTGTTTTAGAGTTTCTAGGCATGCCTTGGGATAGAAAAAAACTAGATTTAAAAATATTTTTAAAATTTTAAATGAAGATAAGTAAGGCCATGTCCTTTTAAGCTGATCTAAACGACTGAACGGCTAAACGGCTGAAATGACTGAACTTCGAGAGCTTCTCGAGGTAGTCTCGAGATTCGGATACATTTCGTTTGACTTGCTTTTGAAAGCGTTAGGACCCACCTTCAAAACAGCGAAAAAAAGGACTAAAAAAAACTCAAATCATATGTGTTTTCAAAACGTAGATAAGTCGTTAAGCTGTTAAGCTGAAAAGAACTGAGCCTAAATAGACAGATAAGTCAAATAAGTCAGATAAGCTGACAAGAACACACCCACATCGTGTAGCTCATTAATAAATTGTTGGCTAAACTAACCTCACAGTCACTACTATATCTTTAAGCAATAGATCAATTCTATTATACAAGGCCCTAACAGGCCGCTCCCTCATGCGTCCACGTCAACGCCTCACCGTGCGTCCGCGGCTCCGCGCACGCCTGCCCCCGCATTGGCACGTCGCCGAGCCATCCGCGGCCATCCGATCATCTTGCCAAAAAAATCCAGTTGTCCATACTAAATTAATCTTTAAAATAAATTGCCCCGCCACAGCGCAAGGCAGGTTGTTCGGCGTCTTGGCTAGATGAGGCATCCCTCACTCCGCCGCCCGGCGTTCGAGTCCTGATCAGCGCGCGTAGCGCTATTTTTAGCAAATTGCGGTTACGACACGTGGCACGGCCTGCGCCAACCGTGCAATGGAGCAGCTCTGTCGGACCCTGTCCGACGGCCACCAGACGTATAGTGAGGCAACAACACGATAGTCCAGAGCCTTCGGACAGCGACCGAAGAGCAAACCCTTGAAAAACAAAGTCTATCGGACAACGTCCGATGGGGAACAAGCCAACCAGACCCGTCTGGAGGAACCCCTTCCGCAGAAAGACCCCGCCGCAACAACCACTGAGTCTGGTGATGGCCGAACGCTGTCCGAAAAACGACCGTGCATTGTGCTTTCCCTGGTTGCGGCACGTGGCGCAACTTGGGGTAGCCACAATCAACAGGTTCAGTCGGACAGTGTCCACCGGTCCGGCGGCCACCGGACAACGTTCGCTCGAGAAAAAAAAAAAACAGGCCGCAACCTTCGGACAGCGATAGAAGAACAAACCACGCAAAAACTAACTCCACTAGACAATGTCCGACGTAGGCCAAAACCTACACCGGAGCCGACCGGACCCATCCGGAGGAACCCGGACAGCGCGCCACAGGCACGCAAACATCACTAGTAGACTATATCAATGGTAACAGCAGCAAGCTGGGAAAAAAAAAGGTGGCAATAATGTGTTATGGGCGCGTAGCCCCCGGAGAGCATAGGGTAGACTGCCCACTTGCGTGAATAGTACAGCGGATACTGTTGTGCATGAAAAGTACCTGTGGAACTGTAGCACATGGCCCGCGGTTATAGGGTCGTTAACTCGTTATCTTTTGGTTGTTATCTATTCCATTTTGTTAGTTGTTTTCAGGGGATTTCATTATATCAGATCCGAGTCTTTAGTGTCAAGTTAATCATCCCTATAAAAGAGAGGCCATGTACTCGTTGAGAAGGAAGTAAAGAATTAAGATTGATCTAGTACCAACTGCGCCACGTGTGGCTTATCCCCAACATCACGCACGGCACCCCTCGTTGCCAGCGAGATCCCCTCTTCAGTGTTCCCCTCTCTCTCCTAGATCGAACTATTACATTTGGTATCAGAGTCATTCATTGCTACCACCATGGCAAGCAACGAGGACTCCGGTTCTGGAAAAACATACGATGACTTCCTCAGTGCTATAATTATTAAAACCGGATCGGACCACCGGTTGAACCGGAACCAAAGACTAGACCGGCTCAACTTGCTTCAAGGACCGTTCAAGTAGTTACTTGCTTGTGCAAAGGCAGCAATAATGAAACTTCGTCAAAGTAGGTTTTGAGACGAGATCTTGATTGATCACCTAGTCTACCTGTTTTTACTCATTACTTCGAACCTTTCCTCTCGACAAAACGGAACCGAGTGTGAGAGTAGCTGAGCAAGAGCCCTTGACCTGGCTGATAAACCGAGGCGATTATCAAAAGAAGGCCCAATCAAAGAAGGATGGTGGGCCAAAAAAACAACTGAACCGGCCAGTCTTCTAGGGAATCGAACGAATCGAGCGGCTAGGGTGCATGGACCGAGCAGCTGAGCAGGTGGGTGCAGCGTGGCTCTGTGTAGATGGGTCATGGGTACATGGATGGCGTCCAGCTCCACAGCTCAGATTCCCGAAGGCAAGATGTCAATCTATCGTCCTATCACACTACGCACTATAATGATCACCCTTCTTTTTTATTGATAACCAGTCACTATTGGCTTCGTGTAGAGCTAGTAAATAAGTACTTCTTGCTTTTACCATGGAACTATGGAAGGACAACACCGTTAAATTTGTTTGATCCCGAATCGTGTCTTATTTTATTTATTTTAACCATGTAAGGTACACCGATGTCCATTTTTAATCAAATGAAGCCAAAATGATCTTTTATTCTTTGGCTTTAGATTATTATGGGCTAAAGCAAAATGACATATCAAACTATCTATACTTCAGTACTTCTTTTTGTCATAAAGTTAGAGAATTCTCCACTATCACCAAGGGTCCAACGGAAACAAACTCTGTGATTTTTAATCCCAGGGTTGAGGTTGCGTACACTGACTCCCCTTACCGCGCTTTTGTGGGAGTTTCCTCAAAAACATTGGGGTATGATGATGATGATGTAAGGTGCACTAACCGGTGCATGTTCTGTACCATATATGAACCACTGGAGCTGTGGAGCCTAACTATTTGTTTATCTTCATTTAATATACAAACAACTTGGTTTTTTCAATCCAATTTTTTCTAGTTGAAGGCATGTCTAAAATGTCTGTAAAACAAGTCAAACAGAGGATCCGGCTCTTAAAGCCACCTCGAGAAGCTCTCGAAATTATGAGATAAGCTACATAATCAAGCTGATAAGAACAAGGCCTTAATGTCTGTGTGAACTACATACATGTCAATGCAACTATTTGCATGGAGTAACAAGTCACCATAGGAATAGAGTTCATCACTTACATCCTGTAATATTAGTTCAGCAACACGAATATGCTTCGTCATTCCACATTCCAATATAGCCTGCATATTGTGGTCAGCAATATCTCAACATTTAATATACAAATCATATTATCATTATTCAAAAATTAAACTAAGCGTCTATATATTTGGTCCCAGCATATCGACCATGTTGACTCCTAAAACTATATGTAGATTCCCATTTCCTAAAGCATTCCACACTATTGTGGAGCCGCTAAAATTTGGCACATGTCAGCGGCACATGGGTGCTATATAGCAAAGCCATACAGATTTCTTGTGCTACAGCCTAAAGTACTGCATAAATATATTTATTTTCAACTGTGGCAGCCAAAAACATTTATTGAAATTCAGCATCATGAAAACACTAATAACTACAGTAGTTTACATGAAAAGGAACATTGAAAGTAGTTGGCACCTTCAAAATCAAAGAAAGGTTAGGCAACTCGAGAGGAGGAAGTTCCTTCAATTGACCGTCAACAGAACTTAAGGAGCCATCTGCAGGTACAGCAATAGATGATTATAACAATGCAACCAAAATCATTTATGGTACAAAGTAACATAGATATATACAAAAAAAAAACAATATAAGTAATAATATAATATAACACTTGACCTATTTGTATATAAATGGACGAATTTCATATTAAATATGCTGAACTTTTAACACTGTATCCAAGTGAGCAGATCATATATAAGAGAAATTAATAAGAACCTTTAGCATCGCCTATCAGGTGAACAAAACAATTAAGAACTTTAGATTCATATTTGAGCCTTTGGATTAATCTCCGACACAATCAGGCTCATCAAAGAATTTGTTCAAGAATTAGGCGGTTTATTTGGGACTGTTAGATCAAAATGGTAAAATCAGTTTGAAAAGAACTCAGTAATAACAATGTTGAGGAGAAATTATACACTCAAATTCAAATGATGTTATATTCCTCTATAGCATAACTCAAAATACTCGATTGTAAAGATTACTTTGGTCCAGAATTAATGCAGTACATATAGAGCTTATGCTGCGAAAGGAAAAAGTAGTCACCTACCATGTGAAATCGAATCTCTAGAGGCTTCTACAGAATCCAATGCTGGTTGTGGACCGCCTTCATGAGCTGCAGAACATGGCAACATAAATAAAAGGAAAGCAGAGGAGCAATGAGAAAAAAAAGATCTTTAACAAACTCACAAGCAAGAATATTAAATTGTAGGTTTCGCTGTATGGTACGCATGCTCTCCCTACATAGAACAATCAGAATGTAAAACAGACAATACTAAGCTGCTTAAGGGACACAAAAATAACACCATTAATCAATGAATCACCATATGTATGAGCATCCTGCAGCTTCTTGAAAGCTCAGTGCTAATTCTAGTGCCCTTTCAGGATCCCTCCATGAGATGATTGTTTCTACCAAATATATTTGCAAAAGCAGGTGTTAGGAGAATGAAATATGGCTAATTGCAAAGGATAGTTTATCAGTTCACCTTCTTGTTTCCTGTAGATATCATCAGATGTAATGTTGTGTAGCAGCAGCGTGTCACTATCCTCTTCGTCCATAACAGTCAGAGCAAGCTCCTGTGACCCCTAAGTCAAACAACGATTGAAAACATTCAATCCCAAATGGTTATACCAAATGTAGGAAAAGTAGAACTTTTGGCCTCGTCTCATTTTGGTCTCTTAAACAACAAAACTGGGGTAGCACAGTAATCGAACTAAAAATAGAGTACAGGGGACTTTCCGCTGAACTGGCATCCATGTGGGCAGTTTTAGCTTACGTGGTGCACACCATGTGGACCAGAGAAGAGAGAGGGGATCCACATGTTCAGCCACGTGTAACGCCTCGTCACCCAAACCTGCCACGTCAACGAAAACCACCCCAAAAACCACCCTTTGACCTGCCCAAGGACCATCTTAGTCCAGTTTTGATAGTTTGGGGTGCACCGAGTTAACCCAGTTTTGGAGTTCAGAGATCAAAATGGGGCAAGGACAAAAGTTTACAAGCTACTTTTCTTCGGTGATCTAGAAAGCTATTTTGAATATTGCAATAGCTACTCCCTCCAGACACAAAAGGGGGTCTTATTTGGACTACGTGCAGTCACAAATTAGACTTTGGCTACAAATAACTTTTTGAATATTTATATTGTAGACATGCAAATGTCACATGCAGACTTAATAGCATAGTTTTATTAGAATTTAAATATATAAGGGTAGATGGATAGTCAAGGTTGTGCTTTGAAGGCCATCTCAATATTTAAAGAGTAAATTATACAGGCAGTCCCTAAACTATCGAGTAGTTCTCATCCAGGCCCCCGATCTTTCAAATTGCAGTTTAGACTCCCCGAACTATTAAAGTGACCCAAATCCAGTCCACCGTTGCCACGCCACCACACGAAAGCAACGTGGCTGCTCCACGTCAGTTTTAGCGCCATGGTAGGTGGTGATTTTCCACTTCAAAGGTCTGCAACACGTTGGCTCCAACATTTGGCCATGCAGGGACATTAAAGTGCAACATTTGGAGCCTAAAGTGCAAAATTACCACCTACCATGGTGCCAAAACTCCCGCTAGAACTGACGTGGAGTAGCCACATCAGCTCCCGTGCGATGGCGTGGCAACGGTGGACCGGATTTGGGTCACTTTAATAGTTTAGGGAGCCTAAACTGCAATTTGAAAAATCAGGGACCTAGATGAGAACTGCGTGATAGTTTAGGGACCGCCTGTATAATTTACTCATATTTAAACACCTTTTGTAACTGGAGAGAAAACATAAAGACCAGTGTTTGCAGAAAATTAGAACAATGTACAAGCGAAGATCCAGAACAATGTAATGTCATCAGAAGCACTCTTAAATGACATTTGTGTGTGTGGTAGTATAATCTTCCATGCAGAAAGAATGTTGGCCCATACAGAACCATAGTCACAAAGTTCCCGGGTCGACGGGTCGAGGAACGGGGTCGCGGGTCGCGGGTCGATACTTCAAAAAAATGTGGTACGAGGGGGGTATACCCCTGTGGGTCGAGAATCTAAGATTTGGTACGCGACTCCAAGGCTAATGGGTCGTTGACCCCGGGTCGCACCCGGGTCGAGGAACGCGACTGCCGTGGCCCAGGGCGTGGCCCACTAGCAGGGGATACCCCCTAGCCCTTGGGCCAAAACATCAAGGCGTGGCCCAGTAGCCCAGCCTCATCTCTCTCTCTTCTCTCCCCCACATCCAGCCGCCCTGCCTCCCGTGCTCCCACCCAGCGCCGCCTCCTCCCTCCCCCAGTCCCCCACACAGCGGCGACCGCGCGCGCCTCCTCCTCCCCACGCAGCGGCCACCGCGCCGCCTCCTCCCTCTCCCTCCCAGGTGCGGCTCCTCCCTCTCCCTTCTCTTTTTTGCTACAATTGACAAAAGGATGGTGTATGGAATTCTTTTGTACGAATAATATATACGAAAATTGACCATCCTCCTATGTATGAATTGACCAGGGATCCAGGTTCTATTTTGATTTCTCTCCTTCGTATGATCTACCCATGTACTGTGAATGTGTCTGTTCTACTTGGAGCATGCATAATGCACTCATCCAATTATGTGGCTATTTTAGAAATTAGGCCAGTTTATCATAAATTGGGTATTGCTTCTAGCCCTTTGATCAATGCAACACTTTTTTTTTGACTTTTCTTGACATGTACCGGTTTTATTCTGTAGTACGGAAATGGTTGGATCTCTTTTGTTGATTTGTTCATCGAAACCTGATTGGCAAATTGATACAGGTCCTAACATCATTTTGTGTTCAACAATGTAGAGTTGTTGTTTTACGGAAAAAGAGTTTATCTAATATCTCTTGCAGAGGTTTATCATATATCAAAACTGAAATTCGCTAATCACCGCAATTATGTACTCCCTCCGTTCCAAATTATAGGTCGTTTGACTTTTTTGACACGTACTTTGACCACTCGTCTTATTCAAATAATTAGTGAAAATATGAAAAAACTCAAGTCATTATTAAAGTACCTTTCATGATAGACTAAATCATAACAAAAATAAATTATAATTATAAAAAAAATTTGAATAAGACGAATGGTCAAAGTACGTGTCAAAAAAGTCAAACGACCTATAATTTGGAACAGAGGGAGTAGTATACAATAACAAGTAGATTAACAGGTAGAAGCAAAGCATCTTAGACAAGAGTGATGATATAGTAAAAAGGGACCTGCTTAATATGAGGTGAAGGACAACATAGGTACTATGCGGTAATGAGAAGTCCCGTAAAATCGTCACCATGTTATGGGAAATTATCATTCAAACACATAGCACAAAATAATAAGCTCTACAACCTTCTAACTTGAAATTCACTACATGCCACTCTAAAGAGTGAAATTTCATTATATGCCACTCTAAAGATTGTATTCCATTATATGCGACTCCAAACAAGTTGCAATCCATTATTTGCCGCTTTGGCTACTTAAGCTCATTCCTATAATTTCCAACTCTTTCTAACCACTTCAAATAACCATACTACCCATCTCAGCTAATAAAGCACTGGATTTATTCTACCAGCTTGCTCCGTCCATCTCTGGCCACTCTTCAGCAATCCTCAGTAACACATTTGCGGTAGCAGCTGCTCTCCCAGTATATACTAATCTCTCTCTAATCTATATCTAGCTAATTAGCCAACCTTGTAAGAACTAGTGCTGTAGTTGCATGCATACAACACTAGTGATGCACCATGCATACTGCTTAAACCCAAAGCGGTAAAGGCTCTTTGATCTTCCTAGAGCCACTATGCATGCCTGTGTCGCATGGCCGCATGCACACAGAAGAGTTCCTGAAGTCATTACAATTTGACATATCAGCACTACGAGCCAACAACAGTAGGCAGTGGCAACTTATTAAGGTGAGACCTCATCATGGTTTGATGTGTTGGCCGAGAACAGCAACTAATCAAGGTGAGAGATAGCGGTATGTGGCGCCCAAAAGGCCCTAAGGTTAGGGCATCAAATCATGAGCCCAGAGAGGTTGCGAATTAGAGGTGAGGGTATTTTCGTCTCATCACATAAGAAAAATGACTACAAATATTATAAATGAGTTTAAGTGGCCAAAATGGCAAATAATGGGTTGCAACTTGTTTGGAGCGTCATATAATGGAAAGCCACTATTTGGAGTGGCATATAGTGAATTTTCGCCCTTCTAATCCGCCCACCACCAAAAAAACAAGTATTATATGGCCTGAAAATTACTGTGGCATGGCATTGAAATTCCAAGCTGGGGAGATTTCTTAAGAGCACAGAACTGGGAATAAGAATTGGCTGGCTATTAACAGAAAACATATATTGAATAGCAGTAGACTAATATCCTCGTAAGTCTTTGGAGTTATGCGCAAGTAAAGTGATATCGGTACCATTAGATAGATTGCAACATTCCATTCGTGGCAACTTTTAGTTGAACCAAACAGAGCGCAGTGTGACCTGTATTCCATATTTTAATTTATCTACTGATCTCTTGTTGCTAATTAATACATAATTATGAAGATATGGGATTCATACAGCCCACACGAGCAAGGAGCTGAAGGTCTTATCAACCAGGTAATTACAAAAACAACATGTATTGCTACTATCAACTAGCTACCTACGGTTTTAGGAGCAGGAAACCGAGGAAAGTGTGCTTTTATCTAACAATTCCACCGCAACAATGAGGTTTGTAGAAATCCTTGATTACAGGAGAGTCAACACAGGTGCTGAAGTTCAAACTGAAGTAGAATGCATCGCACAAAAACTATTCACGAAACCTATGCTCCCCCTTTCTTCTAAATTTACACGATAGGGAAAGCTGCATTTACATAAATGAGATGGACAAGTGAAATAGCTTATTAACTACTGTATCAGAGCTGCTAACCCCAATCTGTACGAACCAATTAGCAAGTGATCATCAATCGCTGCGGCCGGCAGGTCCATGTTGCGCTGCACCAGACAATAGCGAAACCTTCACATCAGTTCCTCGAACCATCAGCCATGCACTACGCGATTCAACCAAAAATCTCCATACTCTTAACCACCCACACCTTTCACTGTCATGGGCATCAGGGCATGAACGAAACATCAAAATTACCCACTCCCATAGCAGCAGCCGTGCTGAACCTAGGACACGTAAGCTTCCACAAACTTCCGGCGACTCGAAATCACGCAGACACGCACCAAGGCGGAAGCAGCTCCGACGAGCCGCCAAGCGGGAGCACGGGTATGGATTAGGGAGGCCCCTGAAACCGCCGCAAACGGATCTACCCGCCGCGCTACCCCGCCATGAAAAGCTTCCGGAGCCTCCGAGGAGGGACGACGAGCGGGAGGAACTCACCTGCATGCTCGTGTGCAGCTGCTCGGCCGCCTTGCTCCGGGCGGCGCCCTGGTGCCCCATCGCCACGGCGGCTCGGCCGCCCCGCGCCCTTCCACGGGGGAGCGCCGCGGCTTCTGGAACCGAGCGGGGGCTAGAAGCGGGAAGAGGCCGTGGGCGAAACCCTAACCTCCATTGACGAGCGAGCGAAACTGACGAAATCCCGAGCTCGCGCGCGCTCTTCTCTCTTGCACTCTCGCTTCGAGTTCGAGGTAGTGTGTTTTTTTTTTTCTTTTGGCGGAATGGAAAAAATGCTGGGTGGAACCGTAGGAAGAGGAAAACGATAGACACGAGTTCGGATATTTAAGGGCGCGGGATATTTGCTGTGTGTTTGATTTTTACTATTTATTATTTTTTATCCCAAACCACGATCCATAGCTATAGATGGCCAGATGGGCCGGGTTAAACGGGCCGGCCCGAAGCACGACTGTTAGGCACGACACGAGGCACGGCACGATTGGCCGTGCCGTGCTTGGGCCGGACCGCAGGCCCGTGGGCCGGCACGGCACGGATAAGCGTAGGCACTAAGCAGGCACGGATAAGGCATGGCACGGATAAGGCATGGCACGGATAATAAGCACGGCACGGCACGTCCCTGGCCCTCCTCGCCCTCGACTTCTCGCCTGTCCTCCGTGAGGCCGTGACCCGCCCAAGGCCCAGCTGCACGGCCCAGGCCCAGGTTGCCTCCGCCGCTCCGCGGCAACCCTAGCCCACACATATATATGTTGTGTGCTTGGCTGCTTGCCCATTTTCCCCTCTCTGCCTCTCGCCGTCTCGCCTCACCTAGTCACTTCTCGCGTGAGAAACCCTAGCGTCTCCTCGCCTCCTCGAGTCCGCCTCTCGCCGTCGCCGGCGTCGCGTCGGAAGGCCGCCGGCACCGGTCTCCGTCTCCCGCGGCGCAGACTAGCTTGCGTGGTGGCGTTGCTGTGCTGGTGCCAGAAGGTCACCTCGGTGCTGGTGCTGCCGTGCTGGTGCCTGGTGGCTGGCTGGCTACCTGGTTGGTGGTGGCGTGGTGCCGCGGCGGCGCCGCTTTGCTGCTATGCTGGCTGCTACCGTCGACCCCTGACGCCTCTTTGGATCTTGGCATCTTGCCATCTTGGTTTTGTAGTCGACTGTTTGTCTGCTTTCTCTGTGAATCTCTCTCTCCGACTCTCGTCTTAATCTTTTTGCGTCTTGCCCTCTCCGGTGTTCTTCCTCTCTGAATCTCCCTCTCCGGTGTTTATCCTGGAGTCCTAGATCTGGTCCTCTAGATCTGGTTGTCTGGTACTCTGGTCTCATCATCGCGGCGTCGCCTTCGCGGCATAGGTGGAACGGCAGATCTTGGGCTCCGGCATCGGTGAGTGGTCTCTACTCTCTCCCCGTCTGGATTTCATTTGATCTTTTAAGTTCAAGTGTTGTGATCTCTAATCGTTTGTCCTTTGTTCTTGTTTTTGGCACTTACACTAGGCCGTTGAGTTACCGGAGTCGCCGGGCCCCGAGTCGGCGGGACGACGACCATGGCGGATGAGCTGGATCCGACCTCGATCGACCGCGATCTCAGGATGCAAGGGGACACCGGAGAAGACATCGGCCGAGAGGACTTGTTCGGTAGCAGCGCAGCCGGTGATCAGGGTGACGGCGAGCCCTCTGCTGCTACCGCAAGTCCGTCGGGTGATGGCACTAGCACTGGCGTCGCCCACGGTGGTCGTGGCCGTGGTAAGAGGAATAGAGCCTCCACCTTTGATGTGTGGAATGACTTTGAAAAGTTGTTCAGAACTGAAAACGGCAAGGAATTCAGGTACGCTGCTAAGTGCCTCATCTGCAAATCAACGCTATCTGCTCTTTCTACCGATGGAACTGGCCATCTGTCGCGTCACCGTGATAGATGCAAAGTGAAAGCCGGTCGTTCGGCCAGGGTTCAGTCCCTTCTTCAGTACAATCCCGACGGCTCTGTTCGTCAATGGGATTACTGCCCTCAGGTTGCTCGTAATGTACTTTGTCGATTGATTGCTAGAGAAGATTTGCCTCTTTCCTTTGGCAAGTCTGCTGCTTTCGAGGAATACATTAGGCGTGCCCATAATCCCAGATTTTCCAGTGTCTCTAGGCAAAGCACTACTAGAGATATGCATAAATATTTTAATGAACGTCGTATTAAGCTCATGGAAACTTTGCAAAATGTTGTGTCATCTGTTGCATTGACTTCTGATATTTGGTCTGGTAATGCTAAGGAGGATTACCTTAGTGTAGTTGCTCATTTCGTTAATGCTGACTGGGAGTTAGGAAAAAGAGTTATAGGGCTTCGGCTGATTGATGTGTCGCATCCAGGTATCAATATAGTCGATCGTGTTGCCTCTGTGATCACTGAGTTTGGGTTGTCTGATAAAGTTTTCTCTGTCACACTGGACAATGCATCTGCTAACACTACTGCCATGGATAGGCCGAAACCTTCGATTAGTGGTTATGTTGGCTCTGTTTTCCTGCATCAACGTTGTGCTTGCCATATAATTAATCTGATTGTTAAGTCTGGTTTGAAGAGGTTGAAGCCTTATGTTGAGGTTTTTAGAACAGCAATTTCTTTTTTGAATTTTTCAAACCAACGTATTGCTGCATACAAGAGCTACTGTGTTGCTATGGGGTCAGACCCCGTAAGTTTTGTTTGGATATGGATGTCAGATGGAACTCCACTTATCTCATGCTCAAACACCTGATACCATATAGAAGCACTTTCTCTGTCTTTATTCATACTCACTATCACCAGCAGCATGGGGGTCAGACCCTACTCACTGATGCACACTGGTATGTTGGTGAAAAATATTGCAATTCCTAGAGTTGTTCTATGATTCTACTGTTGCTCTTTCTGGTGTTTATTATCCCACCTCTCCATTTATGTTGCATCACATTCTTGATATTGCTGGAGATCTCAACTCACATGAGAATGACCAATTGCTTAGAGATGTAGTTATTTTTATGAAATCTAAATTTTTTAAGTACTGGAGGAATATACCAATGTTATATGCCTTTGCATTTATTTTGGATCCTAGAGCTAAGATCAGAGGTTTCAGTAATGTTCTTCTACTGTTATCTAACCTCATTGGTACAGATTACTCTAACTATTTAAATGAGGTTAGGGCTCAATTAAATAGAACTTTTTTCAATTATGAAACCAAGTTTGGTGCAGTGAGATTACAGAGGCCTTCACAGCCAGCCACTGGTACTGGTAAGAAGAAGACAGATTGGGGCAAAATTTTTGGTGCAGCTGATTCTGCAGCTTCTGGTTCTACTTCTGCCAGTGGCTCTGTTGCAAGTTTAGGTGATTCTGTTTCTGTTTCTGTTTCTGTTTCTGGTTCTGGTTCTAGTCTACCCCTGGTGGTGGACCTAGTGGTGCTGGTACTGGTAGTGGGACTGGGAGATCACTTGTTTCAACTTCTGCCTTTGTTGTTCCAGCTTCTGTTTCTGAGATGTCTACTTACCTGGACAGCGACAATGTTGCCCACTACGACGATGACTTCGACATTCTCAATTGGTGGCATGAGCACAAACTTACTTATCCTATTCTGTCTATTTCAGCTAAAGATGTCATGACAGTGCATGTGTCCACTATATCTTCAGAATCTACATTCAGTCTAACTGGCAGGGTGATCGAGGAGCGGCGACGTCGTTTGAACCCTGAGATGGTGGAGATCCTGTCCTGCCTCAAGGATTGGGAGCTGGGTGATGCAAAAGCATAACATAATGTGGAGGACAATGACCTTGAAGCTTCATTCACAAACTTGTACCTTAATGAAGCTGATTCTATTGCTGGTGTTGGACCTGTTGGTGGTGCTGATTCTTCTGGAGTAACTGATGGCTGATGCTCAAGCCTGAAAATTTATCATTGGCCCTTTGACAGTGTGTAAATATGTTATTGTTATGTCATGGACTGTATGAACTATGAACTAAGTACTGAACTTAGAATGAGCTGGGGCTGTACTCTTTTTATCCTTTCTAGGGTTTTCTCATGAGGTATGAGTTTTTACCTAGAAAGGTTTTTAATGAGGCAGCCAAATTCTGTATAAACAGCTCTATAATATTTCTAGTTTCTGAATTATGATAAGTCCAGTGCCAAATTGTGGTTTACTGCTTGTTGTCTAAATATTTTTGTAACATTTTTTTGTGAATTGTCATAAAGTATACAATATACTTGTGCTGATTGTGATGTGCTGAATATGCTGAGTCGAGTGAGCCATTTCGCCAATCGTGCCGGCACGGCACGATTATTTCTTCTCCGTGCCGTGCCTGGGCCTCTCGGCCCATGGTCGGCACGGCACGGCACGGCACGATTACCTGTTCGTGCCTCGTCGTGCCGTGCCTAATCGTGCCCATGCCCGTGCCGCGTCGTGCTAGTGCCGTGCCGTGCCATGCCGCCCGTTTGGCCACCTATATCCATAGCTTTCTCATGAACAATAAAGTGGGTCGAGCTTTTTAAACTTGTCTCGAGAGCTCTTCAAGTTCAACATAAGAAGGTCCGAGGATAAATCCGGGGGGGGCGAACGAAAAACGTCACAAACTGGGAAGGAGCCTGATGCGAATCTAGAGGGACACGGCCAAAAAATCGCAAACAACGGGGGCTTTTCTGCAAATCGGACCCCCGGGAGGGCTCGAATCGGGCGGCTGTGACGGGAGACACGCGAGGCGAAGGGACGGCCGAGATTTTGGGGTGACGTGGCCACCGCGAGGGTGAGCCTTAGCTACGCGCTATATAGTAGCGCAGCTAATATCGAAGAAAATAAGCTGAAATGTTGTAGCATAAAGAAATGATAAAGTACATATTGCATTTTTTTTTGAGATATACATATTGAATTTCATGGCATGGCAAGTACTTATGTAAAACCATAAAAAATGTTTAATAACGAGTGAAAAAAATTAAGAACTAACTTCGGAAGTGGTATGCTGTTGTGTACATATTGAAAGCATGTCTAGCCTCATGGAGCCCGTAGCAAGAGGTGTGTGCTAGTAGGAAATGTATGGTGATATATGCAGGAAAAATACCCGAAATAATCAACAGTTAAATAGAAAATTAATAAAATAATCCACTAAAAAAATTACAAAAATAGTACCGGGTCCCGCCACCCCGCATGGCTGCAGCCACCCGGCGTGGCCGGCGCCAGCTACCGCCGCCCCATGCGGCAAGGGCATCATCGCATGTGGCTCGTTATCGCATGTGGTCCAAGGGACAAAGCCTCCATTTAAATTTTAAAATTATAAATTTTATCAAGTTTGGATAAATTTAATAATTAAAAAATATTAGTATTTAAATGTCTCCTCAGTCATATTTTATTATTTGCATGTCCATTATCATCTCCTCAGTCATATTTTATTAGTATTTAAATGGCGCATCCCCCATCGAGGTGGCAAATGACATGAGAGAACCGTTAGTTCGCATTAGAGAACATATTTAACAATTACGAAAAATTACGCTTACACGATAAACGATACCATGACATATATAAAAACAGTGGCATGAATAACACACGCCGTTTGTTATAGTCGTGTGTCGACCTTACTTATACCATGCCTTAGGGGAATTGAAAAGTACGTCGTAACATATGGGTGCCAGCTAGCTAGACGCGTCGCCTCCGGCATGCAGGGCATAAGCGTTCCGTGCGGACGTGCAACTCTAAGGTATGTCTTGTCATTTCAAGACGATTTTCGAAATCTGCGATCCTTGCGTGCAGAACCATCATATATGCATCTGCTGCCATTGGAAAAGGATCATCCATCCATGATGCCATACGACAATCGTTTATCTGTTTTGCACAGGATATAAAGTTAGGTTATATCGTAAAATAAATTCGTTCTGTATGAAGGTAAGTAAACCCACTGCGTATATACTTGTTACTCTGTTG
>SPJY01029790.1:777236-841520 GCA_005191435.1 Raddia distichophylla | reverse complement strand
CCTTTTAAGGTATTGTAATAGTAATATGGACAAATTTTTTAACAAAACGCTAATAAAAGATAGATAATTCACTTTTAACAATTTAATAACAAAAGATAGGTAGATAGATAGATAGATAGATAGATAGATAGCACAACAAAACTAAAAATTCATCGGAAATTCACCCTTTCTTTACAAAAGAATTTTCCCTAGAACACGCATACAATTGAACTTCTAGTCTGCGGTCCCATCCCACCCACCATATTGAATATGAATGGTTTGGAGGAAGTGAATTGTGCTTATAAGTGCTACTGCTAACATTGCTGTACTTTCATTATACATTAAAAAAAAATCTAACACGAGTAAACTAAAATGCACAAAATTGCCACCTATACACTCAACGTACTGTTTTCTTTACTTACCGTGCGCGGTAACGTGGTTGTGGCAAAGGAGCTTCCGTGTGTGAGAATGATGCCCCCTCCTTTCAGTTTGTACCTACAGAATCGATCACTGCAGAACTTGTGTTTATGATTGTTTCCGTTTTTTCAATTAGGCCTTGTTTCATATTAAATTAAATTAAATTAAATTAAATGAAAGTTTGTTATTTTTGTACAAGTCAAATGGTGTAATATTTTATAGTCATTTTTATGGGGTCTTAAATAGTTTTTCTTACGGTTTGTAAAATATATTTTTTTTTCATATTTTTGAATTTTTTAAAACGTATTTTGAGAGGGTCACAAATTTACTACAGTAAAACTCAACTCAACATTAATCTGAAACAAACAAGACCTTAAACAACAAGTTCTTTACCCATTGCCACGCAAGGGATCATGGCACCTCTTTTATTTTCTCTCTCTCTATCTCCTCCCTTTCTCTTCCCTCTCTCTATCTCTCTCCGGGTGTCACTGTGACACCCTATGCCACAAATTTTTGTTCTCACATACGCATATCGCCCTACTAAACATTTACATATGCTGAACTCATGATAGTTTCCACGCCCCATAACGACTTATAATTAATTCCGCTTGATTTGCAGGTTACCCGTACAATTTGGACTTGGATTTCAGCCTTCTTGCGCAGTTTCAGAGCTTCTGCATCAACAATCTAGGCGACCCTTTCATCGAGAGCAACTACGGCGTGCACTCGAGGCAGTTCGAGGTGGCAGTGCTGAACTGGTTTGCCCACCTCTGGGACCTCGCCGCCGATCACTACTGGGGCTACATCACCAATTGCGGCACCGAAGGCAATCTGCATGGTCTACTGCTCGGGTCAGTTCACCATCCCCAAAACCCAACCAGATTCATCTCTTCAATTTTTTCTTCTAAATGAAAACACATCTTTGAAATTAGCTAGTGGATGAATCATTGATACTGTGCGTTTGTGGTGGTATGTGCAGGAGACAGCTCTTTCCCGATGGGATCATGTACGCCTCTCGCGAGTCACACTACTCTATCTTCAAGGCAGCAAGAATGTACAGAGTCAGATGCGTCACGATCGACACCCTGGTTTCCGGAGAGATGAACTGTGATGATTTCAGATGCAAGCTGCTCCAAAACACTGGAAGCCCTGCAATTGTTAATGTGAACATCGGTTAGTAGCATAATTTCCATCATATGCAAGAATGCCAACATGCATGACTCCGGCTGGATTCAACTTGCAATGTTTGTTTTCTCTTCCTTTCATGCAGGCACAACTGTCAAGGGAGCCATCGATGACCTTGACAAGATCATATCAACACTTGAAAGATGCGGATTTCGAGGTCGATTCTACATACACTGTGACGGTGCTCTAGCTGGCCTCATGATGCCGTTTATCAAACAAGTGAGCGCCCATGCGTGCATCCTTAATTTCCTGCTTGAGAAATGAGATTACCATGCATGGAATATAATGCTGTTTCTTGTGCTCGATTTCCAATCTCCCAGGCCCCCAAGGTGACGTTCAAGAAGCCGATTGGGAGCGTGAGTGTCTCCGGCCACAGGTTCATGGGATGCCCTATACCATGCGGCGTTGTGATCACTAGGCTAGAGCACGCGAGACTACTATCCACCAACATCGAATACCTGTCGTCGAGAGACGCAACCATCATGGGGAGCCGCAACGGGCACGCCCCGATCTTCCTTTGGTACGCGCTGAACAAGAAGGGTCACAGAGGCATTCGCAGAGAGGTTCAGAAGTGCCTGAGAAATGCAGACTGCCTTGTGAAGCATCTCAGGGAAGCCGGAGTGAGCGCGTCGCTGAATGCTCTGAGCAACACGGTGGTGTTCGAGAGGCCAAGAGACGAGGCGTTCGTGCGCAGATGGCAGCTCGCGTGCGAGGGGAGCATCGCGCACGTGGTGGTGATGCCCAGCGTGACCATGGAGAAGCTTGGTTGCTTCGTCCAGGAGCTCGTCGTGGCGCGGAGCAGATGGAGGGAAGACGAAGGGTGTCGCCAAGGACATTGGTCAGGAGAACTGCCTCTGTGGCCTCCACAACAAGAAGTCAAGAATTGATCGAATGAGTTGGCGATGATCAGGAGAAAAAGTTTAGGTGGAGTTCCATGCATGGCGAGCATTATTTAGTGATTCATAGACTTTGGTTTTGCGTTTCCGTTGATGTATCGAGCGTGTTAATGCATGTAGCATGGTTTAGAGATATGAAATTTGTTTGGGAATTGCAGGATTTACTTTGAATTTCAAGTGATAAAAAAGGGACTGTCTATAGTGATTAATTAAAGAAGGGGACTGTCTGTGATATAGGTACCCTCGTTTTAACATTTAGCATGGGTGACTGCAACTTTTGCAAATTGCAGGCAAGCCAACGTACAATTCTATGAATAGAAAAAAAGGGGGCTTCTAGTGTACTCTCTCTCAACCCCTATGGGGGTGAGAGTATTATTAACCGTGGATTGTCTGTCTTACGGTGGATATTGATCTCTGTGAAAAAATACACTAGGAATATAATCCTGTGATATGTTTGGAAACGACGTCAGTGAGGTTAGAAATCCTTCTCCCTATTTCTTGACTATCTCCTGGCGAGTTCCATGCCTCCCGTGCAAGGGTTTCGACGACTGGGAGGATCCATCGTTGAAGGAGGCATTCGGTTGAAACCTGCTAGCGATTTGTGCGGCGACGTGCAGAGATTTCTCGCAAGGATGGCGCGACGGTTTCTTTGGAAAAGGGCGGGTCAGCGAGACGGCATGTGTCTTCTCTTACGGTGCTGCGCTCCCCTACGACCGCTGTCGCCACGGCCACCGACGCCACCACGCTCTTCGGCGGCTACCACCCGCCGCACGCCCATGCCATCGACGCCGCCTCGCGCTCTGGCGGCCAACGCCCGACGCGTGTCCCCGACCGCGGCGCGCGCGCTCGTGTGTGTGTGTGTGTGTGTATAAAACTTCAAAATTTTGTCAAACTAGACATACTCCTATTAACAAAACTAACAACTCATATATAATTTTGTCAAGATTAATTCCAACACACACTCCGTTTGATTTTATAAGATGCGCACATATTTTAAGATCTAGACCTTGTGAACTTAACCAACTATTTTTTAAAAAAATATGTAAGATTTATGATACAAAAACATACCATTGAATTCGTATTTGAACGTACTTTTCAATAACTATAATTTTTTATTATAGATATATATTATAATAGATATTAAGAGTTAAAATGTAGTTTTAGAGATTGTGTCTAGTCAAACTGCGTCTTATAAAATGTAACGAAGGTAGTAGTGCCTACCCCTCCTCTGTTTGTATAGTTGTACATCTGTACATTTGTCCTCGTTATTCTTCTGAGAAGATTCGATATACGCCTTACAAAGTGGCTTTTTTGAGATATGCCATTACAAAACGATTTATTTGCCGAATGCCATTATAAAGTCGCCCTTCTTCGATATATGCTATTATGACCGATTTAACATTTCTTTCGGGTGAAATACCTCCAAAATACGTACGTATAGAACACCGAGCTCCCTCTCTCCCCAACTCCGGTGTGCACTTGGAAGCTGCCTCTTCGGCTGCTCCCTACCGACATGGCCGCTGCCTTCCCCGCTGCTCGTGCTCACCGCCGTCCCAACTGCTCGCGCTCAGCGGAGGAGGTTATGTAACGCGATGAAGATGGGAGAGAGAAGTGAGAGGAGAGAAAAGGAAGAAGAAGATAGAGGATGACCATAATGTGGGAAGATGTGGGATGCGTGTATTGTAGGTCGTATTTTGAAACTAAATAAGGTGCAAAATATGTATTTTGGGGTATTTAATCCGAAAAAAGATTTAAAATAACCATAATGGCATATATCAAAGAAGTGCAGTTTTATGATTGCACGTAATGAATAAAGCTTTTTACGATGGCATATTCTAAAAAAGTCGTTTAATTTGTAATGTTTTATATATCGACTTTACCCTATTCTTAAAACACGGCATGCAGCTAGCGCCCCTGGCTTAAATTGCTTAAAGAAGATTAAACAGGTAACAAGGCGGGGCTCACTAGATGGAGCCAGCTGCTAGCTACCGAGGAGGCTGGTGGCCGCCTCTTTGCACGACGGCGGCGGCGGCGGCGGCGGCGGCGAGGGCGAGGAACAGGGATAGGGAGCTGATCCAAAATAGTATACGATTTCGTAAGTGCATGCATGCATGGTGATAGCAGTGGACAATAAGATTACGCGGGCGGCGATCGAGCCCCCGTACGCACGGCGTTGCGTCGCCGCTTCTCCTTCCATGCATCGCTCTCGGCGACCTACCTTGCATATTTGCATGCCTCCTCCTAGCTCTCTCGATCGATCTCTTCGGTTCTACGTACACCTGCAGCTGGAGCATTTAACACGCGACACGTGGCGCCTCGATCGTACTTACTGTACCCATCATCACATGTAATAATGCATGTGCGTTGCATGCGTTCGTATATATATGTTATCCCATGGTACGCTCAGCTGAGTAATACCGTTACTATACGCTAAAGCTTTCTTCAGCGATATACATGCTCTCCCTTCCCTCTTCGCCTTCCTTAAATACGATGGATGCCGCACAAACCTTGCTCCACCTCCACGTGCTTCTTCCGCTCTCTAGCCCTAGCTTCTGTTTCTCTCTCCATATATACTGCCTAATCAATATATGTGCCTGGTTGGAGTATTTGAGTGTGATTAGGTCATTCTTGGCTCCAAGATGGTGGGGAGCAGCTATGCTGATGTTAATAGAGGAGGGGCAGCGATGGTGGTGCTAGGGTCAAGGTCTATGAGGGCGGGGGTGGGTGAGGCGGTGAAAGGAGTGCTGGAAGGGTTTGCGGTGGAGGAGCCACCAGTGGACGAGGCGGCGGCGACGGAGAGGCAGGCCAATATGGCCGACCTCCTATCCAGATTTTCACGGTACCTCCAAGAGAAGACTGACCATCATCTGGGTACTACCTAGCCCATTGTCGCGTGGGACGTCCCATGCATCATATCATATCGTATCATATTATCACTAACATGATCTTCTTACCTTAGTTACCTTAATTGCCAGAGTCAAGTGTTTCATGGTGTTTCATCAGAGAAACTATGACGTGGCAAAGTGTGTTACCGAGTTTCAGAGTTCGTCGGGGTGTCAAATGTAGCAGGATGTTTTATGGTGTTTTAGAATGTGTCGGAGTGTCTCGCATAATTTTTGAAAATAAAAGGCAAAATAGGTTATTATTTCTTTAATATATGAAGTTGGATATTTGTTTTAGATAAATTATAAATTTTATTTTATGGTAAACAAAGGTGGTATGAATTGTTAGGTATAAAATTAGGAAGTTAAAAACACAACATGTACAAAGCAACACCTCTTGTTTTTGACTAATTGCTATTACCATGCAGCTAGCACAGCTACAGAGTAAACTGCGCGCACAAGACGCGCTTTGCTCGTGATATTTGTTTTGTCTTTTCCAAGACTTGAGACGGTATCTCAATGTCTCATCTAGTAGTATTACAACTGTAGTATACCTTAAAAGTAACTTCAAATATATATATAGTCCTGAACAATAAGGATTATTACTAAACACACCCAAAATATACAGTTTGGGTATGTAGCCTAACGGAAAAGGTTCATCAGAAATTCTCTTTTTTAAACAAAAGAAATTATCTTATAACATGCACACAAATGTATTCCCATCCACCATTCATCGGCTGGTTTGGAGGAACTGAAATGGTCAGCCCAACATCCAGAACTCTGAAATCATGCCCTTTATTTTAGATGAAAAAAATAAACATGGCCGTTGGGCATGCAGAGCATGCAGCTTTTAAGGTTCTTGATACGACATGCATGTTGTTTAACCATTGCCAACACTACACCACATATCGCCCCACCAATAACTGAACATTTTCTATCCAAAAAAAACTCTGAACATTTGTTCCATCGAAACAACAAAAACTGAATATTTGGTTTTGTTGAATCCAGACGGTTTCGTTTCCCTTGACTACTTATATATATGTATATTTCCTCTTGATTTGCAGGTTACCCGATCAATCTGGACTTCGATTTCAGCCTTCTTGCGCAGTTCCGGAGCTTCCACATCAACAATGTGGGTGACCCCTTCATCGACAGCAACTATGGCATACACTCGAGGCAGTTCGAGGTGGCGTTGCTGGACTGGTTCGCTTGCCTCTGGGGCCTCGCCGTCGATCAGTACTGGGGCTACATTACCAGCGGTGGCACCGAAGGCAATCTCCACGGCCTACTTATCGGGTCACAGCATCCCAAAACCCAATCAGATTCATCTTTTCATTTTTGTTTCTGAAATGAAGTGCATCTCTGAATCTTATTCAGAGTTTTCCCTCCTGAATGACTCTATGACACTGCGTCCGTGGTGGTACATGCAGGAGAGAGCTCTTCCCTGATGGGATCATGTACGCCTCTTGCGATTCACACTACTCTATCTTCAAGGCAGCAAGAATGTATAGAGTCAGATGCGTCATGATTGACACCTTGGTCTCCGGAGAGATGAACTGTGCTGATTTCAGATCCAAGCTGCTCCAGAACATCGGAAGCCCTGCAATTGTCAATGTGAACATCGGTTAGTATATAGCTTACCATCACATGCCGGAATGCTACGATGACTCTGGTTAGGCTTATATTGAGATTTTTTTCTCGGCTCTTCCTTCATGCAGGCACAACCGTCAAGGGAGCCATCGATGACCTCGACAAGATCATAGGGACACTTGAAAAATGCGGATTTCGAGGCCGATTCTACATACACTGTGATGGTGCTCTAGCTGGTTTGATGGTGCCGTTTATCAAACAAGTGAGCCATGCATATTTTTTCTTGCTTGCTTGAGAACTGATAATACCATGAGAGGTAATAGCCAGTGTTCGATTCTAATCTTCCAGGCCCCCAAGTTGACATTCAAGAAGCCAATTGGAAGTGTCAGTGTCTCTGGCCACAAGTTCATTGGATGTCCTATACCATGCGGCGTGGTGATCACTAGGCTAGAGCACGCAAAACTACTGTCCACCAACATCGAATACCTGTCGTCGAGAGATGCAACCATCATGGGGGGCCGCAACGGGCACGCCCCGATCTTCCTTTGGTATGCGCTGAACAAGAAGGGTCACAGAGGCATTCACAAAGAGGTTCAGAAGTGCCTGAGAAATGCAGACTGCCTTGTGAAGCATCTCAGGGAAGCCGGAGTGAGCGCGTCGCTGAATGCTCTGAGCAACACGGTGGTGTTCGAGAGGCCAAGAGACGAGGCGTTCGTGCGCAGATGGCAGCTCGCATGCGAGGGGAGCATCGCGCACGTGGTGGTGATGCCCAGCGTGACCATGGAGAAGCTCGGTTGCTTCGTCCAGGAGCTCGTCGTGGCGCGAAGCAGATGGAGGGAAGAAGGGTTCAGTGCTCCGTGTGTCGCCAAGGACATTGGTCAGGAGAACTGCTTCTGTGGACTGCATAATAAGATGTAGATTTTGGTGAATTGGTGATGTCCTGGAGAACCTGAGAAGTGGTTTAAGGACCTACGCTTTAGACTAAAACTACCTAAAAACATAAAGGTCTACTACGGACGGTACCATCCTCTACGAAAAGAAGTGGCAGTGTGTCATGTGTTTCTATTATAGTGTCATAAATGTGTTGTGTCGCATCATGATGTTTTAGGTATTACGAGCAACGACGTTTTATAAAATAAACTCGCTAAAACAGAAGTAAATAAAAATAAAGAATTGTGACAAATAAAAGGGCATTTGAAGGATTTAGAATGCAGCTATGGTTGTCAAAATAACCTTTGTTGTATGCTTGTCCTGTTGGGACGGTAATTGCAATAACAGTTGCGAATAACATAGCCTGGAAAATATTTCCGAGTTGAGCTGTGTCTGATGATAAATCCATTGAAAGTGCATAATGCATGATTGAGTCAAGTGCTTGAGTTTGCTCATATGACCAAACCGATTTTCCAGATTTGATGGGATGACTTGGCATGATCCAATTAAAGATCTAGATTGCAACTCGACCCAATAATTGGGTGGCAGTCGGGTCAAGTACATGGTTCCATCTAGGTTAGATCTGGTACCAGTATCCGCCATGATCTAACCTGACCCAACCCAACCCCACTGTTAGCAAGATACTACTCTCTCTCTCTCTCTCTCTCTCTCTCTCTCTCGTCGATCTTCATTCATTCACTCTCTTTCCCACCTCTCAATACTATACCTCATTTCCCACTTTGTCACCATCGGTTGGGCCACGCCGCCTCCCCTTCGGCGAGGTCTCCAACCTAGCCCCTGCCAGCCCCACCACCTGACTTCTCCCTCATGGCCCTAGGTCTGGATGGTGACTCCTTTTTTCTTCCTCACCAACCTTACTGTGCGACAACGACTTCTCACCTCCAATCCTTAGGTCCTTTTCACCTTCTATTGTTAGGTTCGATATTGGTCGGGCACCGATGGATCGGATTGGGTCCGAGGTGGGGGTAGGCAAACGAGATCTTGGTGTTGGTCTGGATGGGTCGAGGCGTAACCCAGCCTCAATCCGACTTCCAACCCTCTAAACCTCTATTTACACCAATCAAACGTGACTTTGGACTTGTTTGTTTGAGTTGAAAGCTGCTGAAAACTTTAATCTGAAAAAGTTGCGAAGACGTCTTAAAAAGTTGAAAAAATTATTAAAAAATATTTTATGAACGAGAAAAACTATTTAAAACCTAACAAAAATAACTATAAAGAATTATACTGTTTGACTTATCTAAAAATATTAAAATTTAATTTAATTTAATTTAAGCTGAGGCATTAGGCGTTCAAGGTGGCCTGCTTGTTGCCAGGGCCGTGACAGCCAACAAAAACATGCTTTTGTGGTGGATAAAACATTAGAAGGAGGCCGCGAGCTGACAGCTGCGAGATAAAACATGAGGGAGGCACACAAATGTGAAAGATGGGAGGCGATGAGCCGGCAACTGTGAGTAGGGATGAAAATGGTATGGATAATTTCCGACCGTCCGACCGACCGAGGCATAATAATATCCGAAAATTTTGAGCCGGATAATTTTATGGATATCCGAATCCGACAAGGAGGATACGGTATGGATACAAATAATATCCGATGGATATTATCCGAGCTTTTCTTGGATAATATCCAATGGATAGTATCCGATTAGCTAAATCCATCTATAAACTATCTCTATTATATTTCTATAGGATAAATGACTAACACATATAACAACTAGATGTATGTGATTTTACTTTTTTTTTACTTTATCGGGTATGATACTTACACACCATCATTTTCATGACTATGAGCCACAAAGTTTAGTCACAAAGAGATAACTATATGTATTTGGATATATTTATTTCTTTAGTATATGTTTTCGCGTATTATCCGAGAGAGTATCCGCGTCCGATCCGTATTTGTATCCGATATTATTCGTATCCGTATTTGTATCCGGTACTATCCGTATCCGAATCCGTATCCGATCAAACTAAATGGATCAAAGAATCGAGAGAGAGGGGATCAAGTGGACGAAATTTGGTCTAGCAACGTAAATAAATCCAGAATTTTATGTGTTTCCAAAATGCAATCAAAATTTTATAATAAGGGTCCATAAATGTATTTAGGCATTACAAATGTTTAATTTTCCTATATCAGTTAGTAAATAATAGAAAAAACCTTCGAAATATAGAACTATAGTTAAGGAGCACGTATTAAAAAAGATGCCAGCAAAAAACTAGCTATTTTGAAATATTTAGGATTTAAAAATGATTGTATTACAAAATAATTCATTCTTTTTAAATTTCCACTTTTATGGCCACTTACAAAAAATCTGGGAAAGAAACTTCGCAAAAGGCACCGTAATATCATGATAATAACCTTTAAAAAATTCGACATCAACAACTATTCTTAAAAAAAGGAATAAAAAATGGGAAAAAAATGTAATGATTTTTTTATCATACATTTTTATTTGCTCAGATATAAAAGGGCGGAAGCGGTGCGCCACGGGCGCCCTAACCCTGCTAGTTTGCACATATATATGGTTATATTTTGTTTATCCTATGTTTATTCATGGCAAGATTCTGTTACTCATTTATATATCTATATCATATAATGTTAAAAATAACTAGTTAGAACATTATTAGTTATTTAGTATATTTATAAATCGATACTATTGAAATTTCACAAATTGTTTAATGCTATATATGTTTTTTATTTGTTCAACCTACACAATTAGAAAATATATAAATTTCAAGTTTCAAAAGTTCAATTGCATGTACCCAAAAATAAAGCAACATTTTTTTGTGATAAGATGGAGTAATAGTAATTAAAATGTTATGTTTCATAACTTGACTAATTTGTAACGAATATTAGTTGTCGACATATATTTATGCATAATGGAACTGCTTTTAAATGATAAGAATTTTTATGCAACATTTATGGTAGTTTTCATACTATACAATATTATATGAGCAATACTTTTATTTGTAACCACGATGTAGGATAGCTTCCGTCATTTGCGATAGCTCTATGGCCCGCAATTCCGCGATGCTGCAATAATCGCTATTTAAATCCTTGGTATATATCCTTCTAGGTATGTTCCGTGTATGAGATAAGTTAACTAAACTTTAGAGATTGAAGGCAAGTCATCTGTATAAAAAGGAAGAATGGTATATCCATTGTTAAACATCCTAGGAGGAATCTCTGCCATGGAAAGTTCTCTCTATCCTTGTTTACAGTCTGGTCTCCCCCTTATAATGCCTTTTTGATTCAAGCCTTGCCTTCTGGTTTCAACTGTATGGTAGATATCTCCTTGTTAACTGTCATATTCACAACCTAATTGCGTTTTTATACATAAAGTAAAGAGTAAATGCATCAACTTTTTTATATGGCTTGCCCATGAGAATTGATCACCCCAATACAACAAGGGATATGCCACTATCAAGTAATCAACAAGAACATCTGTTGGAAAATGTTCCATCGAAAACCAAAACATAAAGTTTTTGCAATCAAAAGCAATTTGCTAAAATACCATTTATTGTAGACCGGGTTTCACAAACAGGGTTCGTGCAAGACCCTTGATGCAAACAAGATGGTTGCTGCCTCTCCTTGATTTATCACTGATGAGGGCTATTTCTCCAAATTCAAAATATATACCTAAAGTATTACATACTAATTTTGCTCTTATTGACTTCCAGTCTGATTTCGCTGTCGAACTGATGTTTATTTTGTCAATAATTTAATTTGTTCCTTTTTGTTTGTTTCAGGATCCTGCAGAGGCGGACAAGTTGCTGAAAATTCAGAGGGACTTGGATGAAACCAAGATTATTATTGTAAGTAATGCTATTATTTGCAACCTATGATGGCAATTTTTTTTTTTGGGGTTGGATATTCACGAATCACGTTCTATTTTTCAAATCTTAAAATTCAGCAAGGACAATAGAACCAGCAGTCCTCCTTCATTTTGCTAAAATAACACCAATAACAGCATTATTTATATATTCGTCATGTTTAACTCAAAACTGGAATAAGCAGTCAGCTCAGCACTTTTTTATTTGTTCAAGTTTTGCTTTATGTGCTGAAGCTGTTTTTAAGTTTGAATTATTCAGTATTGTTGTGCCATGTGTAAGCTGCATTAAATCCAATGCCCATATGCCTATGTGCTATACCACATATTGACACATAATGAGTAAGCTGGACAAATTCTGATTGGAGTTTGAATTCCATGCATAGTTGTACACAAGTCCATATGGGTTGGGTGTAGGTTGAAAAGCCTATCTTGGTGTTTGAAATTTATTATTATTATTTTTTCTACTTCATTTGTTTGGTGTTTATATAGTTAGAGTATGACTGAAAATGATTTGAAGCTTATCATGGATTTGTTCTTTTCTGCAAAATTATTCATTTTCTATCCATTGCAGTACAAGACCATTGATAGTATGCTTGAGAGAGGTGAACGATTGGATAGCCTGGTGGAGAAGAGTTCAGATCTAAGTAATGCTTCGCAGGTAGGAATGTTCTTCTTGTGTTATTGTTGTGCCAAGGGACATATCCATGCTATGTAATCTGGTTCTGATGAAACCTCGTACACCTGTTAAGATTCTTAGATGAATAGGATTTGCACAAACTATCCATGGGCCTTTGACATTGGGCTTTGACCACAGTATTGCAAATTATGGGCCATGTAGAGATATATATATCCAAACTCTATAGAGCATGTTAAGTAATGAATCGAGTGCATTCTGTAAAAACATCTAGTAGCTGTTTCATTGATTGTTGATGTCTTTTAGCTTTACCAATCGGTTCATTTTTTTTTTCTGATTGTTCCTTTCGTTCCCTTGCAGCTGTTCTACAAGCAAGCAAAGAAAACCAACTCTTGCTGTACAATTCTATAACGAAGTTCATAAGGCAGCGATATTTGATTTCACTAGTTCTAAACCGTGCCATTTTCTTTGCTCTATTTCTGAGATGAATGTCATAAACATGACGTTGTTATCCAGAAAGTGCTGATCGAAATCACCATTACCATATGCTTCAAGCCCGATGCCATTCTTTGTAAGTAACTTAGGCGTGGGCGTGTGGCCAGTTTTTCATCGTGTGGGTGGCTGTGTTTGATACCGTGTCAATTCAAAGCTATTTTGTGAGGAACGCGAATGCCATCTTCTAGCATTTTCTCTTGCAAAATGGGCCGCACTTGCTTCATTTTTACATTGCACAGTAGATATCAAAATTGCGAAGTTCCATCTTGATAATCTTGGAAGCATCCATCTTCCAAGATTTTGCACCAAAAAGCAAAACAAAACAGGAGACAGTTGAAGTGTTTTTTTTAAAGGGGGGGGGGGGGGGGGGGGGTAAAACTTGCTGGTTCATGGCATTGGTCTAACGTTTTAATCTAAAGCAGAGTTTAGAATGTACTGCAACATTTACTGGCACCTGTAGATCTGCTGCTAGTATCACACTGATAAGTGGGCCCATGCTCAGTGATTAAGCGCCAAATCCGAGTGTCATGGACCAGGAGTGCAGTGCAGTGCAGTAGCAAGCCCTGGATTGATTCACACTAAAAAAAAAAGCCCTGGATTGATTTGATTTTACCATGGAAGGAGTAAGTCTTGGCAATACAACAAGAAGAAGAGGACGGAGAAGATGATGGGAAAGGCAATCATGGAGTTCTGAACACGGAGGAACGCAGCACGCCCCACCACCTGCACAGCCAAAAGCTAGTGAGCAGAGAGCGTGGGAAAGAAAGATCACATCACAGAAAGGGTAAAAGATGAATCGGAGTTCGGAACGGAATGCATCAATCAAGCAGGCGAGCAGCCTGCGTTGTTGAAATCTCTCTACCTTGGCGGTGGCGTGGCCGGTGTCCGGCAGCGGGAGCACGTTGGCGGTGTCGGTCATGCCGGTGGGCAGCGGCACCGTCGGGTTGCTGCCGATGAACGGGTACCCCTCGCCGGCCGGTGGCGCCGCCAGGCCGACCGCCGGCTGCAGCGGGAAGCCGAAGTGCGCGCGGGCCTGCTCGGGCGCGCGGGCAAAGCCGCCTCCTTTCGGCGGCGCGTCGGCGCCGGAGGTGGGCGACGGCGCGAACAGCCCGTGGCGGCGGTGCGCCGGAGCAGCCGGAGGTGAGGCCTTGGTGGTGCCGTCGCCGTCGCCGCGGCGTGGCTGCGGCGCCGGCGCAGGAGCGGAATCATGGCGTCCTCGCCGTGCACGTGCATTCAGCTGCCGCAAAATTTTGTTTCAAGTTGAGGTGAGCGTACATTGACGAAGCTACACGCTGATGCTCTCTAGCCTAGTTGCAGATTGCAATGCAGCACAACCGAGACAAATCCTAACTTGATCCCAACATTGAAAGGTATACTCAGAAAGTTGATGATACCCCAGAAGAACTGAAGAAGAGAAATGCGCTTGCTTCAAACAGGGAGCAATTAAGCTAGCTACTAAAGAAGATGGCAAGCACAATGTATCACTGACGCATGAGGGGAGTAAACGGGCAGGGGGGAAGAAGCAAACAAGAGCAGGGTAGAAGCAGAAGCAGATTACGGTGGAATCGGCAGCTCCGGACGGGTGCAGCAGAGACGCAGAAGCCAAGATGGCGACGGCGAGGAGGCCAGAAGCCGAACTGGTTCGCTTCATCACCACCTCTTGCTTGCTCTAATCCGTAGCTAAAGGTGCAGTGTAGTGTAGCGTTGCTTCCTGCCTTACCTTGGCAGTAAATGGTCTTGCTGCTCTGAGCTGTGAGTCAGTGGCTCAGTGCGGCAGTGAGCTGCTTCTTTTGCTTTGTGGTGCAGATCTAGGGGCCATGGCCATGAATGAACCTGATGGTGGCTATGGGAGCAGGGAGCAGCTGTTTCTGTTTGTGTGAGCCCCAGAAGAAGAACCAAAAGCTCTTTGTTTCGGTGCCAAGAACGATGCACTGTGCATGTCTCCGACGGTACTCACGGTAACAATCTAATACACTTATTTATTTATTTACTGCTTTATGCCCACTCCCACAGCATAGGATTCCACAGAATTAACGTTTCAGCTTTCAAATTTCAGCTTTCAAAGTTACAGACCGGCGATACGGATATGCTGATGACACCTGTTTCTTCATGCAATGAGCGGCCCGCCGCCATAGGTGGAGGCCGCCACCGATGACATCCTAAACTTTGAAGACGTTATTATTCATATCTTTTTTAATTATTTATATTTATTTTTACTATTTCATTTGCTACAAACTATTTCATCCAGTTTCATAGCACTTGTAGTTTTGGACATTGACACGATCTTCGAAATGCAACTTTGACCATAAATTACTAATGAAATTTATATATAAAATCCACAAAAATATGATATTGTGAAAGTATTTTTTAAGATAAATTTATATGAATGTTTTTTATGTACACAATCCAAATAGTTTGACAAACTTTTATAGATAAAGTTTTAAAATTTTGACTTAGAACAAACCTAAAACGTCAGGTACTATGGAATCGAAGGGAGTAAAATGTTTTAGGTTAGAATTTATTGGACATGCCCTCATAAAACTCATAAAGTGAAAAGCCGATTACGTTTTATAACATGTGACAACAATTACTCTCTAAAACATCATTCATATCCTCTCTGTTTATAATACTCTCTGTCCATGTCTCTAAATTTATCATGTAAAACATCATTCATATCCTCTCTGTCCATCTCTCTAAATTTCCATCACAGTTTATAATACTCTCTAAAAAATTTCTTCCCTCAACAGCTTTTCTATCCAGTGCTACAATGTTTTATAGGACCACTTGGAGTTGCTCCGAGTCCGAGAAGACCACCAATCTAAGAAAGCCAATAGAATTACTTGTTTGTCATAAAAAGTATAGACACCATGTAAATCATGTATATAAATTCGTATGAAAAATACTTGCACAAAATATAAATTCATTAATTTTGAAAATAAATTGCAATGATAATGTTAAAACAACAAGTTTTAATGAACAAAATACGAAATAGAAAAATTTCGTAAAAATACTACTGGCCATAGCAGTATCACGAAGAAAAGGGATGACTGAGGAGAAGCATCAAGGTCTCAATCCTTTGCTTTGCATGCTCTTGGGGAACCTGCCTCTGCCGGATGGCCTGTGCCTGTGTGCGCTTTTGACTGACGAGTGAAAGCTACCGTGCATCGATTTGTGGTTAAGTCCGTATAAAGACGTGCCAGTTAAAGGATAATCGAGATGCTAATTACGACTCTTTTTTGTGTGTGTATGTCGGGGGGTTCTCTTTGTACTGGTAGGCGGGGCTTAGTGTAGTTTAAGGATAGATGGCGCCATCTGGCTTGTCAGCACCGGTTGCTTAATCAGTTTTGACCATGTTTTTCTTGGCCTATTCTATTCAATTTACGTACTTATTTAAACTCATCTCTTAATTTTAAGAGCATCTTCAGGTAGTATCCAGAGTTTGATCCATATTGTTCGAATTTTTTTACAAGCTTTTGTGCAAGTCTTTGAGACAGAGAAAAAATTGATCCAATAAACCAAATTATTTCTAATTTAGGCCCTAATCTTTTGAGCTGATGTGAACGGCTGAAATGACTGAATTTCAAGAGCTTCTCGAGTATGTCTCGAGATTTATATTCATTTCGTTTCACTTGTTTTTTAAAACGTTAGGACCCACCTTTAAAACAGAGAAAAACGGACTCAAAAAACTCAAAGCATATTTTTTTTTAAAAACGTAGATAAATCGTTAAGCTGTTCAGTCGTTAAGTTGAAAAGAACATGGCATTAAGCTTAACCCGCTGGTTGGCAGACGTGCTACGGGGTCCGGCTAATGTTGGACACTGCTGTTACTACCATCGAGCTACTGTTACTATTGGACAACAGTGAAGAAACTGTTGGTTAACTAGCCGGCCCCCACAATTTTAGGCTTCACATACGTCTTGTGGATTTTATGACTTTTTTTTTCCTGAACGCAAAGTGCTTAATTTGGTTTCTTACGTCCAAACCAAATGAAAAATTTACAACCTCTCAAGACTGTCTGAGTCTAGCTTTCCGGCTAATGATGATGAAACTAGGTGGCTAAATGAGAGTGTTGTTCATGGGGCAAGGGGAATCTGGGCCTATACAATGTGGGCCGGCCTTCGGTTTTGATATTGGGCCTGCTACGTCGAGAGTGGCTTGGGCGTGCGATTGCTTAACCGCGTCGACCCACCAAAGTCCAAACAAACACCAACACGGCAACCTGCCCATCTCCATCAACCTCGACGCTGAATTAATTATTAAACCATTCATCCATGGAAGATTCATGCTTTGACCAAGGTAGATAATTTGCATGTAAGGATCAATAAACTCGTTGCGAAGTAACCACAGACACGCAACGAGTTAATTATATATACGCGTCAAATGGTTTACGCGGCGCCACGATCGAGCAGCTACTCTCTATATATACATCGCACCTGCAGCAACGGAAGATCACATAATTACACTTCATCTCCATCTCCATCTCCAGCTCCATCTCGTAGCAAATTAATCCAGGAGCCGATCGATCCAGTGCCATTGCACGAGCTAGCTAGCAAATTAGTTAATCCTCTCCATCGAGATTAATTCATTCATTCCATAGCTAGCTTCGATCGATCAGATTGATCCATCCCGATTTGGATCAATGGCACCCCACCACAAGGCGGAGGCGGAGGGCAAGAAGCAGGAGAAGCATCACAAGCACATGGAGAAGCTCGCCCAGCTCGGCGCCGTCGCCGCCGGAGCATACGCCATGGTATGTACCTACCAAATTAACCAAGCTAGAAGCTAGGAGCACCATATATACATCGATCCTGAGTAATTAATTAAATTAAGCGACAAGCATGTATCTCCTAGCTTGTTCAGTTAATTACTGCATGCACTAGCTACTACTATATACATAGCTGCTAATTCATTTGTGTTGTGTGCATGGTGCAGCACGAGAAGCACAAGGCGAAGAAGGAGCCGGCGCACGCGCACTCGCACAAGGTGAAGGAACACGTCGCCGCCGCCGTCGCCGTCGGCAGCGCCGGCTACGCCATGCACGAGCACCACCACCACAAGGACGCCAAGAAGCACCGCCACCACCACTGATCCCATATATGCATTCCCATCCATGTGTATATACATATACACTATACATATATGCATGTATATATTGTAGACTACTCGCTGGCTAGCATAATTAATAAATATATAAATCCCGTAGAATATGTTTTGCATGTACTCTTTCATGCACTGTATTCTTCAGGCTTGTACCTTGATTTTATCCTTGTACTGCTAGCTACTATTATCTTATATATTCAGCCTATGCACCATTGATTTCTATGCTTTAGTACGATTTCTTATACTTTTAAAGATCATGGAATATTGTTTCTGGGAGGGGCTGTTAATTGGATCGAACGTTCGATATATCTAAACACAAAATGGGCGCAAATCAAAACGAGCAATGCGTCTTCTCCGAACGCCTTCTCTCCACTTGAATGACCTCCTCGGCCTCTAGCTGGAGGGCTGCCTTGTCCATGTTATACTTACCGGAGTTCCTTCAAACTGTGGTTGCCGCGCCGCCATCCGCATACACGTTGAGCTTGCCAAACATGCTCAGAGCCTAAGAGAGTGAGACAGAGAGAGAAGACACGATTCTGTATTAGAATTTGAATGGCTCATATACCTTTTGAATAGCATACGGTAGTACATTATATTTAACGATTGTACGTTGTATTTAAGAGAGAACAAGCGTAATAACTTCGTATAGCATACATTATACGAAGTTATACGACCCCCCCCACAAAAAAAATAGAAATCTTGAAAAAAAACTAAAGATATGAATATCAATATGTTTTCTACGTGGTAAATTGGAAACATGTACAAGTCGACAAAGCAAACTCTTATTTCAATGTTGACAAACCACTCAAAAATCATAGCATTGAATGAAGTGAATCTTTTAAGAAGGACATTCCACATTTCGGTCATTTGGATTGCACATTGAGCAAACTCATAATATCATTTATGAAGATAATGAAGCGTACAAATGTAGATTGGATATGTGAAGGGAAAACAAACTAAGCATAAAAACCCCAATAATGGGATCTATATTCAGCACAATAAGGCTCTATTTTTTTTCAGCTTAACGACTTAACATCTTGACGGCTTATCTATGTTTTGAAAATACATGTTTTGGGTTTTTTTTAGGCTGTTCTTTGGCTGTTTTTGAATGTGGGTCCTAATGCTTTAAATAACAAATCAACTGAAATGGATTCGAATCTCGATACTACCTCGAGAAGCTCTTGAAATTCCGTTATTTCAGCTGTTAATCTGTTCAGCCTTTCAGATCAACCCAAAAGAACAGAATCAAAGTCATGTTAAAATTTAGCAGGCTTATTTAGTTAGTCGCTTTCTGCATCTACCTTTGAAAAATGCATTAAATTAGGAATTGGAATGAGAAGGCTTACAAAAGTTTAGAATTCGAGGAAAAAAATCTCCACATACTTTGAATTAAATCTTGAACTTGAAGTTCGAGTATCCAACTTGAATGAATAAATATAAGAATATGAAGAGACGTTAAGTCGATTGTACTCTTTTTTTTTTCCTTAGGTGAGTTTTCAACGAGACAATTTCGTCTACACAGCAAGCGTATGCTATGTACTCTTTCTCTAGAATTTTTTTTCCACGAATTTTTTATGGAGTTTTTTAGGCCATATTCATCACACGACAAGGTTTAAGGGGAGAGTTGAGAAACCCTGACCCAAGCCACCACTGCTGGCCTTGGGCCTCACGCTCGCTGGGGTGGGGCCCACTCGGTGGACCAGTTGAAACCGTAAACAAACGAGCATAAATAGGAGAGGAATTCATCTATTATATCTATTATGTACGCCTAAGAAAAAAAAGAATCATTCCCTTCTACATACCGTGTAATCCAATCTATTTTTTGTGATTGTTTTTCGAAGTTTATGATTTACACTTGTATAAAAAATCTCGGACTAGCATCGTTTAACAAGGATATATTGTCTTGTATTTATTGCAAGATCTCGAAACGGAAAAAAGGTTGGCATATTGCAGGATGTCAAGGAAAAAAGAGTAATTAATAAATGTAGTATTGGAAGCTGAGATTTATAACCCTCAAACGAGGGCCGGACACAAGCGCATACATAGAGAGCCACAGCTGAAACTAGGCTCTTATTGAAAACATATGGAGTATATGATCAAAGGCCAAATCACAAGGAACGCACAAGATTAAATTAGGCTCACGCGTGCATGCAAGCTCATGACGCATGTGATTATATATTAGCAAGCACGGCGAAGGAATGAATGCATATATATATATGCATGCCTGCATGCATGTAGATGAAGTTTAATTTTGGAAGAGGTGGTGGTGCTTCTTGTGCTCCTTGGACTCGTCCTTGGCCTCCTCCTTGCCGTGGTGCTCGTGGAAGGCGTAGCCGCCGGCGGCCAGCGCCGCCCCCTCGGCGATCCTCTCCTCCAGCTTGTGCCTGCGCCCGTGCTCCGGGTCCTTCTTCGCCTCGTGCCTCTCGTGCTGCATCATCCATCGATCATCCACGTCGTGTCCGGCCATCAGAAATCAAGATTAACTTCTCATGATCATCGATTAATTGCATGCATGCCTGCGTACCATGGCGTAGGCGCCGGCGGCGAGGGCGCCGAGCTCGCCCATGTGCTCCTTGTGCTTGTGCTCCTTCTCCTCCTTCTTGTACTTGCGGTACTCCTCCTCGTCGTCTCCGCCGGCCGCCGCCGCCTCCGCGACCACCGCGGTGGTGGTGGTGGTGGTCTCGCCGTACCCGCCGTAGGTGGTCTCCTGGACGACTACGGCCTCCGCAACGGCAACCTGCTGCTGCTGCTCCTCCTCCTCCTTGTGGTGGTGGAACAGGTGGTGGTGGTGCTTCTCCTCCGCCATTGCCGCCCTTGCTTGCTTAGCTAGTAGCTGTAGCTGTCAGGGACTAAGTTGTGATGCAGGATGAGGCCGGGAGAGGCAAATATATACGTAGAGCTAGAGAGTACAGATCGATCACCCGAGATGGATGATGGATCATGGAGTTGTTGCATTCTACTAGCTTGCGCATATGGCTCAGGTCAACCGGAAGGATTGGACGGTGGCAATTTGCGCGTATCATGGATCTCGTCCACTTCAATAATAGAGGTTAATAATTAGGGATGTGCTATTGTGCAGGCGCCTGCATTTTAGCACTTTTTGCAGGCGCAACATGCAACAACAGCTTTTTCATGCGGTCCCCCACGCAACATTCCTTCTCTCCTGTCTGTAGAATTTTTTTCCACCATCTTAAAACGTTTCTTCCAGTAAATAAAAAGGTGGAAAAACAGTACAAATTTATCGGAACTTTTAGCGTTCGCACGATTTCGCAATTTGCACGGAGGACGAAGATCGCCGGTGGCGCCACACACAATAGAACGCGCAAACAACCCTCGCGCTAAAAGTTTCACCTTCTCACAACGTTTCTTCCAGTGAATGGAAATGTGGAAAAACAGTACAAACTTACTGGAACTTTTAGCGCCTGCACGAAATCGCAAACTTCAGGCGCCTGCGAAATAGCAATAGCGTAATAATTAATGTCATTCATGGTGCTAGTGATCTTCAGTTCAAATATGAAAGGATGCAAGCTACACACGGTACGTCACGGCCTGGTCAAGAATGATCAATGTTTAGGTACTACTTATGCACGCCTGAAGCATGATCCATCATTAACAATTAAGTTCTTCAAATTGAAGCAACAAGAGCTACCTTGGATGAGATCGTGGCATGCACTCACACTGTCCCCATATTGAATTAATGGCTGCTGGCCTCAAAATCACCAGCCTGATTGCAAGTGGGTGGATTTATCGGGCGCGAATTCTGCTGAATATGCTTGCGCACAATCTGCACGTTCTGGCTTGGCACGAGGTCGACATGTATGATGTATCTTTGTTCGTCCGCGCGCGGATTGAAATCTTCAGATCGATCAAAACTTGATCATAATTAGATCCGCGTACTCGTCGTAATGTATAGATCACATAAGGAAGCAGGAAACATGGTGCTTGAATTGAATGTATATGTATATGTATATGTGGAGTAATCCTTAATCCTGATTGATGGATATCGATCGCACCGGTTTCCAGTCCAAATAGTGATTTTAAAGGTCGTCCAAGATGGATATCGATCGTTGGTTGATAGAATTTTGGAAGAGGTGAGAGGATGGAGTTTGGGGCTTCTTGTTGCCCCAATGTAATTCTTTTTTGTTTCCCTAGCCGTGGCTAGGTTTTTGTACAGTGTACAGTTCTCTTCTTCTTAATGAAACGGCAGAGCGCCTGCCCCGTTTGTTCAAAAAAAAAGGTCGTCCAAGATGGATATGTACTCCCACACTTATAGGAGTAACTAATATATAGAGATAGGTGAGACCGCCCGCGCATGGCACGTCTCCATGTCAAAACTGTTGAGGAACCACCCGAACCGGGCCGGCCTTGGGGCTGGCACGGCTAAGGGGTGGGACCCACTTATATGGACCAGCCAAAACCCTTCTGTATTTGTTTATTTTGGTAAAGGTTATACACTACCAACATTTGTTCTGACTCCGCTACTTTGTATCATTCATAGTTTCTGTTGTTCATGTTGTTTAACCCCCTAATGATTCATCATGCTCCCTTTTTGTAGGTTTAAATTGATGTGCAAATGTGCAACCAAAAGTCAGTGATCTTGCTCACTGTTCTAAGCTAATATATCATTAGCAGTGCCGCCTTGGTCACTATTCTTTTGTTAAAAAAAAGGTCAGCGTCCTTCGGTGCCTAAGTATTGCAGTGTTGTACCAGATTTGTTATTTTAGTTTGGCTAGATAATGTACATATGTAGTTTTTTTAGCTATTTCCCTGGCCTTATATTTGATATTCACATCATCGTGATTTTGTGAACTATAGTCGGTTCTGATCCTCTATTTTCATGGCTATCATTTTTCTAAACCTGATTGTCGCCACCACTCTAAATGTCCTTTATGTGGTACATTATTATTAGACACACAAACAGCTCATACCAGTTTTTTTTCATGATAAACACGATCTTCACAGAATATATATATGTGCCATGCTGCAGTCGGTTTGTCCTGTTACAATAAGGAGCTTATGTCCAAGAAATCTGTTAAACATTTGAGGTCGCATTTCATTGCAGGTTGGATATGAGGATTCATTTGGAAATGCCTTATTTTACATCCTGCAGTTCGATGTTAATAGGACCAAGAAATCTGCTCCATGGCTACTTCCGCATAATCTAGCATGTTTTTTAAGTATTCATGTATTTATTTGAGAGTGTTTGCTCTTCAATATAAAAGTAGAGTACCGTCCTTACTAGACATGTTTTTGTCCGCTGTTCTTTTGAACATTTGAGGTGACATTTCATTGTAGGTTGGATAGGAGGATTCATATGGAAAATTTAGCAAAAGAACTGATAATTGTTGTGCAAGTTAGACAATATAGTCTTAGATATGTGCAGTAACTGCCCTATATAATGTTCAAACCATTTTTTCCCTTTGTTCAACTCAATATGACCTGGCCGTTTTAGTTAAGAGTTGCACGATTTTTGTTGCAGACCTCCAACAAATGCTTTAAATGGACAATGCTTTTAGATTTTCCCAGCATGCAATCAATCAGTTCCATTAAAGGTTCTGAATGCTATATCACAATACATGTAATAGTCTTGGGCAGAGCTAAAATTCCCACCTGCTATTGTTGTGTGATTTTTGCTAGCTACGGTGGTTATTCCAATTTATCTGGTAAAACAAAATTTAGTCGATTTGTTTATTAACAAAAAATTTGAAAGCTCACTAAATCATTTTGCTTATGTCAAAAGGCTGATAAAAATTCTTGAACATAGATAATTTGAGGCGTTGATCTTTGCTATCTTGCAAGTATATGCCTTTTTTTTTTTTGCGTAACTTAAGCCATGTTCTTTTCAAATGTTTGGATTAGTAATCCTTGCAGTTTGGCAAAAAATAGCTCAGTGCAATGCAAACTCGGCGGGCCATGGGCCCGCCTACTCCACTAGTCGTTTACACAAGGATATATTGTCTTGTATTTATTGCAAGATCTCGAAACGAAAAGAAGGTAGGCATATTGCAAGATGTCAAGGAAAAAGAAGAGTAATAAATGTAGTATTGGAAGCTGAGATTTATAACCCTCAAACGAGGGCCGGACACAAGCGCATACATAGGGAGCCGCAGAAACTAGGCTCTTATTGAAAACACATGGAGTATATGATCAAAGGCCAAATCACAAGGAACGTACGTGCAAGATTAAATTAGGCTCACGCGTGCATGCAAGCTCATATATGACGCATGTGATTATATATTAGCAAGCACGGCGAAGGAATGAATGCATATATATATGCATGCCTGCATGCATGTAGATGAAGTTTAATTTTGGAAGAGGTGATGGTGCTTCTTGTGCTCCTTGGACTCGTCCTTGGCCTCCTCCTTGCCGTGGTGCTCGTGGAAGGCGTAGCCGCCGGCGGCCAGCGCCGCCCCCTCGGCGATCCTCTCCTCCAGCTTGTGCCTGCGCCCGTGCTCCGGGTCCTTCTTCGCCTCGTGCCTCTCGTGCTGCATCATCCATCGATTATCGATCATCCACGTACGTTCGTGTCCATGAGAAATCAAGATTAACATCTCATGATCATCGTTAATTGCATGCATGCCTGCGTACCATGGCGTAGGCGCCGGCGGCGAGGGCGCCGAGCTCGCCGATGTGTTCCTTGTGCTTGTGCTCCTTCTCCTCCTTCTTGTACTTGCGGTACTCCTCGTCGTCGTCGCCGCCGGCCGCCGCCGCCTCCGCGACCACCGCGGTGGTGGTGGTGGTGGTGGTCTCGCCGTACCCGCCGCCGTAGGTGGTCTCCTGGACGACGACGGCCTCCGCAACAGCAACCTGCTGCTGCTGCTGCAGCTGCTCCTCCTCCTTGTGGTGGTGGAACAGGTGGTGGTGGTGGTGCTTCTCCTCCGCCATTGCCGCCCTTGCTTGCTTAGCTAGTAGCTGTAGCTGTCAGAGACTAAGTGAGCAAGTTGTGATGCAGGATGAGGCCAGGAGAGGCAAATATATACGGGGAGCTAGAGATCGAGTACAGATCGATCACCCGAGATGGATGAATGATGATGGAGTTGTTGCATGGAGTACTGGCTTGCGCATATGGCTCAGGTCAACCGGAAGGATTGGACGGTGGCAATTTGCGCGTATCATGGATCTCGTCCACTTCAATAATAGAGGTTAATAATTAATGTCATTCATGGTGCTAATGATCTTCAGTTCAAATACGAAAGGATGCAAGCTACACACGGTACTCACGGCCTGGTCAAGAATGATCAATGTTTAGCTAGGTACTGCTTATGCATGCATGATCCATCATTAACAATTAAGTTCTTCAAATTGAAGCAACAAGAGCTACCTTGGATGAGATCGTGGCATGCACTCACACTGTCCCCATATTGAATTAATGGCTGCTGGCCTCAAAATCACCAGCCTGATTGCAAGTGGGTGGATTTATCGGGCGCGAATTCAGCTGAATATGCTCGCGCACAATCTGCACTTTCTGGCTTGGCACGAGGTCGACATGTATGATGTATCTTTCTGGATTGAAATCGACTTCAGATCGATCAAAGCTTGATCATAGTTAGATCCGCGTACTCGTAATGTATCGATCACATAAGGAAGCAGGAAACATGGTGCTTGAATTGAATGTATATATATGTATGTATGGAGTAATCCTTAATCCTGATTGATGGATATCGCACCGGTTTCCAGTCCAAATAGTGATTTTCAAGGTCGTCCAAGATGGATATGTACTCCTACAATTAATAGGATCGGAGTAATTAATATATAGAGATAGGTGAGACCGCCCTCGCATGGCACGTCGATCTCCACATCAAAACTAATACCAAATAGCACCGGCCGGTCAGAATAATCATATTTAGCTCGATCTATCCGTATGTATATACATATATTTAGTCGATTAGCTAATTAATTAGGTCCTTATATGGAGTATTTTGTTAATTTCAGTATTGTTTGTTCATCGATCTAGGGTGATTTTCTAGATACCCTATTCATCGCTATGTTAACAAAGTTGGCATCCACTCGCATCGCAGTAGGACCATGATTTCTCGTTGATATCAAACTCACTCACTATAGAACAATGATCATCAACCTATGACAGACTCATCCAATAGATATGGACATAATCTTGTCAAATCTTTCTAAATAGATAATTCGTACCAATAGCTACATATGGTAGGGGAAACTCTCACCACTATGAAATGTCATCCCCATAACGGTAAGGAATCACACTAAATCTTAACTACCGGAACTGTTGGCAAAGAAGCCAAAACCGTCAATGGAACCATTTATCGACAATCGGCTGTAGATGATGACCTAGTTGTCTTTTTTTGACAGTTGTGCCAAGCTCTAGAGAGAGAGGGGGGAGAGATGTTGTCGTGTGCGGGCCAGTCCATTAACTCTCTCTCTCTCTCTCTCTCTCTCTCTCTCTCTCTCGACGCCCTGGTGCTCTAGAAATAAAGAAAGATAGGGAGAGGGGAGGGAGGGAGAGAACTCTCTGTGGTCCTAGCAATTGAGAGTGATTTGAAGGAGGTTGGGTCTGTTCTAGGCCTACACCTCTTCGTATCAATGACTTTCTTATGACCTTTGAGAACACTTAATTTCCATAAAAAACCTTATGAATGTAAAAAAAAATATGGGCTGATGGATTAGTCTTTCAATGGAGACGTGGGGCCGTTGAGAGCAGCATACTCAGTCGCCACTCTGTTAGTAGCGGGGATAGCCATGAGCATGCATGTACTTGATGGCCAATCACTACAGGAAACGAGATATTTGTGGGTGGTCCGACACAGGACAAAATACCGCCGACACAGATCTATGTCGCTGGCCAACCGATGACACAAGTACGTTGACGTTATGTCGACCACACAGACCAACTATGTCGGCGGCCCCGACGACAACTCTAACGCCCGCAGTCGGAAGCATGACATATGTCGGCAGTTATGTTAGGGCCGACGATAAAGCTCGCCCTACCATATGTTTGCGCCATTGGTTGTTTTACAGGCTGCCGAGATTGTTTGTCATCGGTTTTTGGACCACCGGCACATATATTTCGGCCGCCGACCTCGTCCTCATTTCCTGTAGTGAATGTGGGGCCGTTAAGAGTACTTTGCCATTCACAACATTATAGAAGCAATTGTTAATAGATACAGATATCTTGACAACTTGTTTCTGGTCGTCGAGAGATATTACTGGTAGTCGAAATTTGTGTTGTTTCTTGCGGTATAACCTCATTCAGATATCAACAAATCATGAGAGTTGGACTGTTGGAGCAGGTATCTTCTGAGTACAGGAGTTTGGTGATGTCATATCACGTGCTATAGCAAGTTAGCAACCAATATTAATTCCTTGAACCAGTCGTCCGTGAGGATGCGAGAATAACCATATTCAAGTGTACGTTGTACCATGTGGGTAACCAGCCCAAGGCTTGAAATTTAATCGTATGTGATGATAGCGAAACAATACTAGTACGATACCAGCTAAATTAACTAACCGTTCGCACCTAGACATAGCTTTGCTAAGCATCCAAGGTGACTCATTAGTCGACCATAACCTCAATTCTATGGAAGTCAATAACACCACATACATAATCCATTAGCACCAGATCGATGTGCTGCCATTAACTTTAATTTATATTTATTCCAACATGAGGCATATGAAAGCCACACAGAAAGGCCGCATGAAACACTAAGATGAGTTACACACATATGCATAGGGATCATACATCTTAGCACGCCCTTATTGTAAGGGGTATAATTTATACATATATAGGAGCAATTGTAAGCATCATGCATGGCATGCATGGTGCACTGCTTATTTGTTTAATTATTGGGCGTAGACGTAATTATATAGTGTAGATGTGTAGTTGTATGGTCATATGCCCTACACCTACGCTATATGGATGGGGTGTTGGTTCAGTTGCAGGAGTAGCTGTACTGCGGCCTAGCCTGCCGTGCTCGTCGGCGGCGTAGCTGGCCTCCTTCTGCTGGCGGTGCTCGTGGTAGGCGTAGCTGACCTCCTTCTGCTGGCGGTGCTCGTGGTACGCGTAGCCGCCGGCGCCGAGCCCCGCCACCGCCGCCACGCCCTCCTCGATCCTGTGCCTCTGCGCGTTCGCCGGGTCCTTCTTCGCGCGCTGCCCCTCGTACTGCATGCATGCAATTAATCATCATTTAAGTTAGCGCCATCAAACAACTGCAGTTAATAGTGTAGTTGATAATAGTGCCAGAGGCGAGGGCGCCAACCTCGCCCATGCGCTCCCTGTTCTTGTGCTCCCTCTCCTCCCTCCGCCCGCCGCCCCTCGGGTCGCCGCTCTTCTTGAGCTGACACATCTATATATGTACCCCTCAGGTACGATCTGCTTAGTGCCTGCTTATTGCACGCTCGTTGCCTAGCTCGTTGGTAATGCGTGAGGGAGCAGGGGAGTATTTATAGCGTGAGGAGCCACACTGGTGGACACTTGTACGGCCAGGATTTGATGATCTGCAACAGCTGCCAGATGCTGCTGGCAACCAAGCACACTTGCAAGCGCCGTTGTTTTCTGCCTTTGCAAAAAGAGAGCGCCATAATTCCCCAACTTCTTTACCTAAAGTTATTCTTCTTCCAGCTATCACAAAATGACGGCCCCCAATTCTATCCCTCCTCCCCCCTATTCTTTTTTTTTTCTTCTATAGAACATAATGTATGTATATCGATCTCTAACTAGAGACGAGTAGTAATTCTCAAAAACAAAGACCAACAACTGTAGGCCCAAAAAACTCAACATCAAAATGGTGCTAGTTCTACCAATTCAAGGCCTTGTTTGTTTCAAATTAAATTAAATTAAATAAAAATTTGTTATTTTTGTATAAGCCAAATGATGTAATATTTTGTAGTCATTCTTGTGGAGTTTTAAATAGTACTTCTTAAAGTTTGTAAAATATTTTTTAATAATTTTTTGAACTCGTTAAAATGTATTTTGAGGGGATCACAAATTTACTACAGTAAAACACAACTCTATATTAATCTGAAACAAACAAGGCCTAAATGTCAAACCAACCGACTCGTTAAACTTCGCGGTAACCTATAGCCTCACTATTAAAAATCCCACCTTGACGGACTTTATGACTCGCACATACTCCCTCCATTTTTTCCTCACGCTTTTGACTTTTGGACACTTTAAACCATTCGTTTTATTTTTTAAAAAAAAGGTAAATATTTTTCATGTTTGCACTAAATGTTTTAATAAGACGAATGATCAAAGTCAAAGACATAAAAAGAAAACGGAAAGAGTACTAAGTTCTCAAAATAAGTACTCCTCGAGGCTGAACACAGTGCAGGCATCACTCGTATAGTCGTATTCACCCCCAGAAAACATCAGATATTCTTGTTCTGTTTTGTTCTTCAAATATAGACAGTTGTCCTGTCTAACAGATTAGAAGGGGGGCACAACTAAATGTACATAAGATACTTTTTCAAGTGATATTTCCAGCACATTGCGTATTCGCTACTCAAGCAGATATTCTTAGATAGATAGATAGATGCTGGAATCCACAATCGCTCGCACTACAATGGATGAAAGCAGCAAGAAGAGGGGAATAATTTCAGTTGGCTAAAGGTTAGCCACAGGAAATTATAATCTGGCTTTTCAGGGTGCCAACAAAAAATGCAAATACCACGTCAAAATAACTTGAATAATACTTTATAATACACATCTCAATTTCAGGAAAATGGGATATGGTTATTTTCCATGTCAATGATAATACAGAACATGGAACTGGAATGCACAAATAGCCTAGCCCCCAAAAAATCTTAGTAGTTAAAGAATTTCACACAGAAGAGACATCTAGAAGATCAGCAAGGTATGTATCTTCGGTGCACGCCTGTCGCGGACCCATAACTTTTTCTCCTTTGACAGAGGAACAAGCAGCAAAAAGCCATGGCTCACATATGTTGTCTGCCAATATAAAATGTAGCTTCAGCTTGTTAGAATAATAAGCACGTTGTGAAGACCAGCATCAAATGTCAGATGGAATCATGGAAATCCAAACAAAAGAAACCTATCGGACTATATCGCAAGTCCTTTCAATAGCACAGATCTATGTTAATGATTGCACTCTTCATCTATTAGCATATTAGCTTGATGTCCCCAACACAACTACATAAGTGTTTTCATTGTATTGCATGAACGCATACATGTTATTATTATAACTGCCTTTTTCCTTGATCAACCAGAATGAATACTAGAATATATGCACGGAAAACAAGAAAAGAAACGCATATGGATGAGACAAGTCATAGAACACTTGTCTAAACCTGAGCAATTCACATCACTACAATTATCATGTGTTGTGGGCAAACTTTATTTTTCCACCATGAACTAACTATTGATCCTCTTTGACTTTTTGAAATAAAAGATGGTGGCTCTCATTGGGTTTTGTTTCTAGCCTACCCTAACTTGCTTGGGACTAAAAGGTTTTGTTGCTGCTGCTGCTGTAACAAAAAACCTGTATCTGGAAAGTAATTTTCTGCCTACCTAAGACTGAAAATTGGAGCATCAGGAAGTTTAGGAAGTTTTAAATGGAAAACTTGGGTCAAACCTAAAGGTACAATGAACAATTAAGCTCAGGGGATTAGGAAAAGACTGAGAGTTCATGTTTGGAACAGGATCTGCCCAATCAAAAGTTTAAATGTGTCTGTAATCAGACTCAGGATTGTCTAGGCCAGCGTTATGTTTTTAAATATTGTACTATACTTGGAGAAGCAAATGGATCTAAGTTCAACAAGTCAAGCAAAGAATCACGGCTTCCTTTTTACTTTTGCATGACTAACTTTGCTAATGACACGATCGCATAAAAATAAGAACAGAAAATTGTTTATACATTTATGCTACTGAGATTCTAAAACCTACATGTCAAAAAAAGATCAATACGTATTGCAAAATATATACTTTAGTCTCTATTTTTGCCTTTTTGATTTCAACTCAATTAAAAAGATGAAGTAACACATGACTCAGGAAAAAGTATAATAGTTTGAAACTGTAGCTTTGATTCAAATCGATTCATTTTGTTATTCAGGTAAAATGTCTTAGAAAAATGATAACCAATAACAAATAACTATTGGAAGTTTCAAACATATAAAGACATGCTATTTGTAGCAGTATACATTTTAGGGAAATTTCCTTTGCTTGATACACATGCTATTTTGTGACCTCCAAAGCACTCTCGATCTGTTGGATTAGCTGATTAGCAGGCAACGCTCCCTCCTACATGCCAAAGGGAATATACATTATTGCCATTACTCATTAGCTCTGTTGATATTCATAAAAAAGAGAAAACATTAATAAAAACTTACAAAACGACAGCAAGGTTTCCCATTCTTGAAGATGATAAATGTTGGTAATGCTTCGATTTGGTAGCGATTTGCAATGCTTGTGTACTTCTCTGTATCAATTTTCACAACTTGAATCTTGTCGCTCAACTTTTCACTTACTTCTTGAAGTATAGGAACCATGTATTGGCATGGACCACACCTAACAAAATGATAAAAGATAAACATAAACCATCAAAGTATAGATTTATCAATGTTCCTAATACAAAGCCATGTAAAGGCAAAGAGAACTACACTATTGTCGCTTTTTGAACATTAGAGCTACACTATTGTGAGCTGGTAAGACATCTGAGGTAACAAGTTTCACTATTTCTAGCTGCTTACCAAGTTGCATAGAAATCAACAAGTACAGGCTTTTCAGATTTCTCCAGCAACTCATCAAATGAAGAAAATGATTGTTTCTTTGCTTCAACCTATACAAGAAGGTAATAATAACATAGACAATAAGTAACAGAAACAAAGAACTACTTTTTTTTAAAAAAAAAAAATTAAGTGTGTCGGCACAAAAAAAACATTTCTATGGACTAAGAATGCCAACCATTTGGTTAGTAAAAACACATCAGGGTTTAAAGGCACATTCTATCTAATAGATAGAGTTGAAAGTTTATTTTTACGAAAACGCTATTTCGCAGGCGCCTGTGCGGGACAATCGAGCAGGCGTCGCCTTCTCCAGCTCCATCGCCTCGTCGTCGTTCCCGGCTGCCGGTGCCGCCCGGGTTAGGATTAGGGTTTGGGGGTGGGGTGGTTTTTGTGCTCCCTGGCTATAGATTAAGGGTGGGAGGAGGTGGAGGCCCGGCGGTTGGTCGGGGTTGTGAGGGCGGCGGTGGGGAGAGATAGCGGTTGGGCCGGCGACGGCAGGCGGATCTGAACGTCGCGGGCGTCGTGGTTAGGTTGGATGGCGCCGGCCGGCGGTGGGTGGACAGGAGGCGGAGCGGCCGGCGGCGAGGGCGCCGCTGGCCGGGGCGGTGGCTGGAGGTGGCGGCGGAGGAGGAGGAGGCGCGGAGCAGAGGGGGAAAGAACGGGGCGTTGCGGCCGTCGTGGTTAGGGTAGGCGTCGCCGGCCGACGGTGGGTGGACAGGAGGCTGAGCGGCCGGCGGCGAGGGAGCCGGCGGCCGGGGCTGTGGCTGGGGGAGGAGGCGGCGCGGAGCGGGTTGCCTGCGAGATAAGCCCAGCGCATGCGCCTAGCAACCAGCACCTCCCTTATTTTTAAGCAAAAGAGTTGTGACCAGTATGTCAAGGTGATTAGTACAAAACACTATAGCTACTGATATAAAAGAAATACAACAAGTTAAAAACCTATGAAAACCAAGAGTTGCACACTGCCCGGTGATGACTGACAGATGAGTTAGTACTTAGTACAGATCTAAAATTGTAGATTTTTCATCCGTGGAGTCTAGAAGAGCAAAAATACATGTCGATAGACCCAAATTTGTTGCTGTGGATAATACTAAATTGGGACACTAATACAGTAGGTTAGATGCTAAATGCACAATTCATAGATCCACTTATGTATAATGCCAACCATGTAGAGCAAGTTACTGATGGAAATCCGTGGACGCGCACACCGCATTACATGCCGCGTAGAGTAAGGCCAGCGGAATGAACGAGTGGCCGGATGGTCATAAGCGAAGCGACGGACTAACCAGGAGCGTGCTTCCCCGACGAGGAGGCGCCGCTGCTTGGCGGAGCCCCACCCCGGGCGACGAGGAGCGGAACGGCGTCCACCGCGAGGGGCTGGCCGGCTGCGGGCGTGCGGCGAGGGCGGCGGGGCGGCACGACGCCAGCGCTGCGGGCGCGAAGGTGGCCATGGGCTCCGGCGTCTAGGGTTTAGGCCGGCGCGTCTCCGGCGTCGTCTCTTATCTGCTTCGCCTTCGCGGGCGCTCGAAGGCAAGCGGAAGCTTTGGAGGAAGAGGGGAAAGAAGGAGGTGGGCCCCGTGCTCCAGCCTGATGTGTCTCGTGCACCCAGTTCACGGAGCAGCGAGCGGGACCAACACCATCCAGGGCCAAGGGCAAGACAAGCTAAGCTAGTGCCCCTCAGATCAGGCTCGTCTTAAATCTTTCCCCAAATTCTAGGGTTTGGGGACAAATCAAATTCAAGCCGCCCAATCCGCAGGATCCTTTCCAGGGACAGCAACATGAGCGCCGCGCAGGATCCTTTCTACATCGTCCGGGAGGAGATCCAGGGCTCGGTAATTCCTGCCTCCCCTCCCCTCCCCATCCGAAATTCTGATCAGAAATCTCAAGCGTGCGCGTGCATGCCCCTGCCTGTCTGATTCCCGCGGAGTTCCTGAATTTATGCCCATCGGCCTCGGAGGAATGCTTTTTTCCATGAAAGCAAGCCTGCCACTCTGCTGTGACTTAACTGTCTTCTTGTGGCTTGAGGCAAGCACTACGAACAATTATCTAAAGGGAAGATTTTGAAGTGATTTTATATCACAATAATTCTCTTTTGCAGTATGAAGTCGATTTTGGATGTATAAATATTTGAACGTGGATCTTGCGTATACTACCTGCTGCACCTGCAGCATGTCACTATATTAGGCTTGTAGTTTGATCCTCGATCTTCATCTGACTACACAATGGCCAATGCCTCTTAACCCGGATAGGATTGTATGCATTATATGAAAAGATAGATTGTATGCATTTATCAATTTATCAATACCGTTTTGTTATTCCTGAGGATGAGCTCTGTTTTATTCATGCTTATCTCTCTTGTAGCTTGAGAAACATATTGCATTGTCAGCATGCATGTATATGCCTTCTTAAATCACCGAGGTTTTCTGTTTCAGATCGATAGTTTGCAAAGTACATTCCATCGCTGGGAACAAACTGCTTCAAACACAGGAGAATATGTTTATCTCACAAAAGAGCTTCTTACCAACTGTGAGAGCATCGAGTGGCAGGTACAGCAGCAGATTATAATAGTGTATTATCTACTAATGTGGTTACCATATGTCGGTGATCTTTGAAGAAGAAACTGTTAGCAGCAGTGGAAAAATGCAAAGTTTCTTCATTTCTGTCATTTTGAATAACCATCCTTATTCGTATGGCAGGCCATGCATCTGTGTGTTATTGTTTATTTTTAATGGGGTACATGTTGCCTTCTTCATGTACAATTATTCTGGTCTAAGTAGTGCGGTTCTATGTTGAAAGGTGGACGAGTTGGAAAAAACAATCTCAGTTGCATCAAGGGATCCAGCTTACTATGGACTTGATGAAGTTGAGCTTTCGAGACGACGGAACTGGATTGGCTCTGCTCGTAATCAGGTATTTTTGTGCTCCATCCTTCCATTTTAATCTTTTTTTAGAATATATCAACTGTTAACTGCTTCTTTACTAACTTTATTTATACTAATTAATCCCTTAGAATTTTTTTCTTCCGCCTATTTCATAGGAGTTTAGATGAAGTATGTGCTGAGCATGCACTAGTGGCACAATTACAGCCAAACATGATATCATGTAGCATGGAAAGAACATATGGGGATAATGTTTAATTGATTATGTTACTGTTTTTAAATTTCTGTGGTTGTCAAGATAAGCCTTATTTATTTCGGGCCTGTGCTTATGGATGAACACGCCTAGGTTGGTACTGTCAGGAGAGTTATTGAAAAGGGGAAGAGGAATTCAGCAATTGCTACACAACAGGACCCAATGGGCACAAGTAGAACTAACCACTATTCTTCCCAAGACAATGATGACTTTATTGCTTCAGAATCAGACAGACAGCTTCTACTTATGAGGTGAGTTTGTTTTCTCGTACTTTTAACAAATGCACTGTCTACTGTAGGAACATTTTTCGGGAACGCATCGTCTGTCAACATGTATAATCTGATAACGGTGCTGAAAACTCTAGCTTTATGTAATCAGGTGCCATGTAGTGCTAAATTTACTTATTCCATCATATATGGATATTTTTGTTTCTTTGATGAATGCTGCCCTTATTAAGCTAGGCTTTTGGTTTTCAGACACACACACATGTTAAGTTTGCTGAGATCTTGAATTCTATAAGGTGAATTTTGGCCTAATAGGCACGTGGATGTTGTGGTCTTGCTCTATTTGATATCTCTGGTGCTCTTCTGAATTATCATAGTGGTTTGATAAACTCAACCATGTTATCCTTTTTTGCTAGTTCTTGTGCTTTCCTCCAGCGTCCATATGAGTAATTATCATTAAAAACTACTAACATGTATGAGCTATACAGAATTTTTTAGTTTTTCTGTTGTTTGGTTGCACCTGCAAGTTGTATTAGGTTACCAATTACAATCATGTTAAACTTGAAATTGCTAAGCAAAGTATTTCTTGATTATATGTGGTAACCATGTAAGCTAGTTCCTATGGTCTGCATGGATTTGATATCTTTGCCCTTTTTTCCTTCAGGCAGCACGATGAGGAACTTGATGAGCTCAGTGAAAGTGTTCAAAGGATTGGGGGTGTTGGACTAACTATACATGAAGAGTTGTCTGGGCAGGTACTGTTATTCCCAAGTTGCAAAGCTACTAGAGTAGTGCTGTTTGTTAAAGAAACTAAAAGTGCTTAGTAAACATTTAACTCTTTTATGCAAACTTCATGTAGTACATCTATATATCTGAGGCAGATGCAGTTTGATTTTCAAAAAACAACTCTATAGGGGAATATTACAGGCAAAGTTTGTCCCTATCAAAAGATCTATTGCTAAGGGGACAAAAAAAAACAAATTTCCACCTAACTTCTTTAAAAAAGAACATAAGTGTTGCTGACGAATCTTGACGATGAAAAACATTGCTTTCTTGTGTTTGATGAATAATTTGAGCTAGGAGATGCAAACCAATGTTTCTGTCATCTTGAAAACTGAGGAGTTGAATAGTTGCTGTCAGAAGACTAGAAGAGTACCAGTGGTTAACGTATGGCTTCTTAGGAGTAGATGGAGAGACCTAGCCATTGGATTTGTGCTTCTTAGATGGCAGATTATCAGGATCATCCGCAATCCATCCACCCCTGGTTCTAGCTTTACCAGATGTCTCCCTTCTCTCCTCAAATAGGGTGCCAGAACACAGGTCAAACCAGTCTAAATTAGTGCTAGGATCCACCCATCTACGAAAGGATAGCCTCCAATTCTTATTCCTACATTGGGCTACTGTTATGGTATCATCCAGACAGATCGAGAAAATATGTGGGAACTTCTCTTTAAGAGGAAGATTTTCAAACCAGCAGTCCCTCCAGAAATCCACTTTCATCCCAATTTTCAAACCAACAGTCCCTCCAGATTTTCAAACCAACAGTCCCTCCAGAAAATAGGGTGCCTTTTCATTTACATGTTTTATGACCACGAGCATCATGAGGAGCTGATGTAGTTTAAAAACCATTGCACGCTTTGTTCTTTTTGACTATTTGCCGACCCCCTTTCAACCGATCAGACTTTTTGTTCGAGCAGCCCTTTGCGAAGTGACTTCATAAAATGATTAGGGGGTTTGTGGACGAAAAGTTTAGCTTTCCTTAATATCATGCAGTGGATAATCATCGGCAACTTGATTTCCAGATGCTCAAGTGAATTTCCTTGTCTTGTTGAGTTCCTTTTTTTTTCCTTACTTGACGGTGTAGAATTATAGAACACTGAAAGAAGTAACTGCAAAATATATTACTGTTTTACAGGAAAGGATCTTAAACGACCTGAGCTTGGAGATGGAAACTACTTCAAACAGACTTGACTTTGTGCAGGTTAGTTCTTCCAATTCTGTTGAAGACTTAAAATTTATGCTCCAGTTTGCACATCTACCTGGCAATACTGAATTTTGCCCAGCGAATCCTTTTTTTATTGCTATGCGAATACTTGTCAGTTTTCACTCAAGAAGCGTGATGCCTATATAAAATGATTTAGGTGTCTGAAACGTTCGCAAGTTCATGCAAACTTGATACTGTTGAATGATTTTTCCTTCCATGTCTTTGTGCAGAAGAGAGTTGCAATGGTACTGAAGAAGGCCGGGATTAAGGGGCAGATCCTGATGATCCTATTCCTAGTTGTTCTGTTCATCATACTTTTCGTTTGGGTGTTCCTGACATAGGACGTAGTGTACAAAGTCGTCAGCTTGTCTGCTTGTGCGAGGTGTACCTATTTACTCTATACGTTTGGAGAAGATAAATATAGTTACCAATCTTTTTCAGTCCCTTTATATTTGCGCACTAAACTTTCTCCCCCAATTTTCTCTCTGTTTATGATTAATAATATACTGATGGGCACGAGGGAATCATGGATGCATGATTATACATAGTGATAGTGGGGTGAGTCGTGTGTTGCATGTAACACGGTTTGACGAAGATCCAAGCTAACACGACGTCATGGTCTGTTGCCCTGACCACATTATTTCTATCTACATGCAAGCCTAGAAGACGAGGCTCCCTGCCTCCTCGACGACGGCCTCCACGGCCCACCACGGGAGGTCGCTGGCGGCGACGGTGCCGGGGTTGCGCGCGGAGCAGTTGGTGCGGATCTGGCCCTGCGAGCCGGTGAGCACGCTGATCTGCCCCATCTTCACGACGGAGGCGGCGAACTGGCTGAAGAAGGCGTCCTGGCTCTGCGCGAATCTGGCGACGATGCCCTTCGTCCTGCCGTCGGTGAAGAGGTCCTGGTCGGAGGTGAAGAGCCCCTGCCTGTTCATGAGGTCGACGTAGTACTTGTTGTCGAAGACGTCGGGCGTCCGGATGTCGTTGACGGTGGTGTTGTCGACGCCCGGCCTGGGGCAGGTGAGCTTGAGGTGGCCGGCGAACCCCTCGTCCATGGCGGGGTCCCGGCGAGGGAAGAGGCGGTCCTCGAAGGAGGCGCAGTGCGCGAGGCCGACGGTGTGGCCGCCGGAGAGCGCCACGAGGTCGGTGGCGTCGAGGCCGATCCTGCGGAGGACGGCGAGGAGCGCGGGGACGCCGGAGCTCGGCGGCGGCAGGCCGCCCAGCACGTCCTGCGGCGTCGCGAACCGGGCGCTGTCGCGGCGCCCCAGCGGCACCCTGTAGCTGGGACCTCCGGACTGCACGCACGCCCATGCGCACACGTCACGTCACAAGTGCCGGGGACATATACATATACATGATGTTGGTGAGCATGCATGTGATCAAGAGAGGCGGCGGACCAGGACAACGGAGTCGCGGGCGGCGACGGCGAGGATGTCGGCGCAGGAGACGACGGCGCCGCAGCACTCTCTGTGCAGGCGGTCGCGGATGGCGTTGATGGCCCTGAAGGCGGCGGGGCGGAGGGTGAGGTTGGGCGGCGCCTGCTGCTCCCCCGGCCCCGTCGCCGACCCGTCCAGCAGCACCGACGCGTCGCACCCCTGCGCATACATCACCGTCGGCGAAGCACTCCCGGACGGAGCATGGCGATCGACTGGATTACCTGGACGAAGCAGTCGTGGAAGTGGAGGCGGATGAGGCCGGCGGCGAGGCCCACGTCCTGCTTGATGGCCTTGCTGAGGAAGTCCCTCACGATGGACTCCGCCTTGGGGCAGCTCCTCTTGTAGAAGTCGAAGGAGAGGCCCTGCGCCACCGGCGGCGGCGGCTGGTTGGGCTCCGAAGCTGCCGCAGTAGGAGCGCAGAGGAGAAGAGCAAGGGAGGCCGCCGCCATTACCGCCGCCGAGAGCGGCGGAGGAGCACCGCCACCTGTCGCAGTACAGGCCATCTCAGCCTCAGGTACCTCCAGTGTCCAGTGCAGTGTTCCACTGGGCTCCCTTGGTTTTATAGACGTGTGCTCCATCGATCTTCTTTAGAACGCATATATATACTCTAAATTCTAGAGCATGGCATGCAGAGTGACACGAATGCAGCAGACTGCGATGGAGATTAAGATTATGGCCATGGGTGGTGATATGCATGCAGATTATGGAGAGGTGACTCTGCGCGATGATCTGTTCATCGATAGCTGGCTAGTGCGCGCCATTGGTAATGAGTCATGACATGTGCAAATTTCTGTACGCAGTAGTAGCTAGCTAGCTCTAGAAAGTCCAGTGCAGGTCGCTGGGTCGCATCAACAAAGACTCTAGCTAGTTATCAATATAGGGATATGGGAGTCCCAGTGATACACCGTGGTGTTATTACGAGGAGTAAATTAAGTACACGGCGCGTATTTAAAGTTATCCTAAGTTTTTGGTTAGCTAGGTCCAAAACTTTCATGCCAAATATATTTGAGTACAGATCGAGTTTTGGTTGCAGCCAGTTTGTTGTCACTCCTGTAGCAGCAAAAATATGCCTTGCTTTTAACTTAGAAACACAACCGGAATATTTTGGATCATGTACATTTGATATTTTGATGTCCTAATACATATTTCAGGGGACACATATAAACATTTCAGATTATATAACCATTACTCTAAACCATTTATTCAAGCTTTAAGTTTAATACCATTTCTGGGATTTTTTTTAAAACCACACCCACACCATGCCAATTAGCAATCGTTCTACACTCCACCCACATTTGCTTCAGGAGCGATGTCAATTCAGATTAGGAATCTACTTTATCGGTGCAATTAAAGTAAGGATGGGAACGAGACGAGTTTGAGCAAGCCAACTCAGACTCAGATCAGACTCGTTCGTTGACGAGTCAAGCATGAGCTCAACCTGGAACTGAGTCAGATCAGACTCGTTAATTCATTCGCGACCTATGAAATAAAATTCCTTCCCATGCAGTGCAAAGTAGTGACTCAGTGTTTATATTAATTAATGGTTAATTTGTCCAATGAGCATGACAGTATCGATACATATCATCAGCTGGCATCGACATCGCACTCTACATATATAGATAGACTTGATATGTACATCCAAGTGTGGTGCTTTTTCATCTGCTTGCTAGCATGTACATGTAATTTGTATACTTATACATACGTACGCATGCTGCATGCATTCCATTAATTTGCTACCGCTTGGGTAAGTAGGAATTAATGTAGGATATTAATTACATTACAACTAGATATACATATGCTTTCTATTAAAAAAAAGAATAAATATGCCTGAAACATTAATTTCTGATTAACTAGCATGATGACCCGTGCAATTGCGCGGCTAGATTTATTAACTCTTTCCTATTACCTATCGTATTGAGTATGAACTCTACTTTTCTACGTGAAGACCCGGACGTGGTTTCCCGGATTGGAATAGGAGTCATGATCCCCAAGACTTGGAGTTTACCTTATCTACTGTAGGATGTATTTGGCATGATACGAGTTTGTTACGACTTCGTAGTTAGCCCGGCCCGATATTCCTTGGTAGGTCGGTTTGTTTACACTATATAAACCGAGCCCCTATGGCGTTTAGGGGGCATCTGGCATCTGGCATCCAATATCGCATTGTTACATACTACTCGCCGAGACCTGCTGATCTCGTCGAGTTCTACCTTGTAATCCCCTTTGATACAAAGAAAGGCTGGACGTAGGGCTATTATCTCTCCTGAGAGGCCTGAACCAGGATAAAAACCCCTGTCTCCCTGTTCGCTGTGTTTGGTCTTGTTCGGCGTGTCTCCTATCTCTCTGTTGAAGAACCTTAGTTGACTTGGGTCAGTATCCCAACCGTCGACACATACTAAATCATCCTGGATGTTAGGATAGAAAAAACTGAAGTATTGTATCAATATGATGTACGACTCCATTCACTTGATTTGGTTGAACGGCGGCGTACAACTTTCTCTCGGAAGCACTTGCTTCTTTTTAATTCATTTTTTTTGTAGTGTGCCAGATTTAAAATTGATTTGAATTTTGAATTTGATTTTGATTTGAAATCAGATATTAATTTTAAATTAGTTTTAAATTTTTAAATTTTGAATTTTAAAACATGTTTGAATTTTTTAAAAATGATTTGAATTTTCAATACACCTTGAATCTTGAATTGCAAATTCGATTTAAGTTTTAAAATTAAAGTTGAATTACTTTTTTGAATTTGGTTCATTTGAAATTTGAAATTTGGGTTCATTTTAATTTTTTCTATTATTTGAATACTTGAACCATCCTATGTTATTCCATACAAGAACCAAACAAAATTTTGTATAATCCTGTTGAACTAACTGAATATCTCGCTTGAATCATATCATACACAACCATCACATTCATCTTGTACAATCCCATATATAGGTTCAACCTGGTACGGACAACCAAAATGCTTTCCCCCGTTTGTGCGAAATTTGTGTGTGTCACACACCTCGCTGGGAAGGCACGTACACAGCCATTTCTACCGCATGTTCGGGGGCTGTTCGCCTGGCCATGGAGAATAGGATTAGTACTTTGTGTTTCTTGTAAAAATACCATGTGAAAGTTGACTTGGTCGAAGCACAATGAAGAGAAAAATATAGGAAAAGAATAAAAAAGAATGGAACGAAGAAAAATGATTAAAGATGCTAGTGCAAACGTGAGAGGGGAGGAAGAAAAAGAATCTTGAAGCATATACAATCTGATGTTCATGGCCATGTTTTACACCGCATGGATCTATGGATCTATGACATGGTTGAGGTCATGTGATGAACCGTAAAGACTGATGGATTTGCAATTTTCATGCTCTACCATGCATATGAATAGATGAGATGCATCTTATATAAAGTAGGGGCAAACAGAGTAAGATCGACCACCATATTAATTTTAAAAAATTCTCACATAAATTAGGAAAAATAATATATCACCATCGATTGCATCAGGCTAGATTATAATGGCTTGGATCAAAAGAGAAAAAAAAAACTTTACCATTAATTAAAGAAAGGCGCGCAAATGGAACCACCACAAAAAATCCCCAATCCCCACATAAAATAGAAAAGGAGAAATAATCTCCACCATTAATTACAACACATTTAGATTATTGAAGTTTAGATTAAAGGAAAGGGTCCATATAAAATACACTACAAATAAAAAACACAATTTTATATAGAAAAATAAGAAAAATGTCCATGTCAACTGCAATAGAAAATAAAAGGTAGCGCAAATCATAAATAAAAATAACATGAGAGTTCGAGTCCATATCAACTATAAAACAAAAAAGGAGTTCACATAGTAGTATTGTTGGATATAATGGTATACTACATTTAAGGAGAATAGAGTTATTAATAAATTTTTAAAATTAGGCTTATGTGTATTATGGTTGCATAATATATGGTTACCCTTTTGGTGTATATATATGGTTATATATTATAAAATTACCCTTTTGATTTAGATCTTTTTTTTTCCATAAGGGGCATACCCCGATTTCCATTACCATGATAACGAAAACAAACACAAACAGTATCTGTTTTTACAACCCACATTACTGCAAAGTTTCTGAAAAAAACGAAGAAAGACACTCGCATCCTCATACATCAGAGGGCAACGTAGCAACAAAGACACATATAGTCTTACAAACCGAATATAGCACACTGCAACTACAAAAAGTTTCATAGATTCTAGAATTAAAAGTTGAGAGCCTCTATCCAGATCCAGATGCCCTCCCCGTGCCTTTTTGCAAGCAGCATCTCATGTTTCAGGAAGATAGTTCAGGCATCTGAATTTTAACCCTTTTCCTTCAAGCATCAGCACCCATCCTGGATATGCCAATCATGCCCCCTCCCTGATCAGCTTGCTCCAATCCTGCAATAAAAGAGCTGAGTCGCTGGGAGCACTCTCTAATATTTTCTTTCATCTCATCCTTCAGACAGCCAGACCAATACATTATGAGAGAACACATCAAATGTAAAATAGGAAGAGGAGATCTAATTTTGGTCCCATCAAAACAAGATTTATTTCTATATGTCCAGATGCTCCAACAGAAAGAAGCTAGGCAAAAGGTATGAATTCTGTCACTCACACACCAGTGTTTCTGCATCCAGGAATAATAACCATCCATACTAGATGGGATACACTTGATTTTACAGCAGGTAGCAATAATCCCCCACATTGCTTTTGTCGTCGGGCAAGAGAAAAAAAGATGATCAATGGTTTCTATATTGTCACAGAATTCACACCGAGGATCCCCTGACCAATTCCTTTTTCTTAAATTTTCCTTAGTCAGCAGGATTTTATGTTGAACCATCCACATGAAGATTTTTATTTTTAGAGGTAGCTTGGCACACCAAATCTTGTTGAAATTTTTATTATGCCACTTATCAGAAATGAGACCATAAACTAATTTAACTGAGAATTTGCTCGCTTTGTCCTTCCTCCAGATAGGTTTATCCGGCCTTTCAGTAATATCAACATTAGAAAGCTTAGAAATCATTTCAGACCAATTTGAATTATCTGTAGGATCCATCTAACGACGAAAAGATAGATTCCAATGCCTCATATTGCACTGAGCTACAGAGATGTTATTTTCTAGGCAAATGGAGAAAATGTGAGAAAATTTCTCTTCTAATGACATCTCCTCCAGCCAACAATCCATTCAAAAATCAGTTTTCAGCCCATCTCCCACATCATACTTTCTATTTTTCGTGTACCACTCTCTACATTTTAGGATATCCTTCCACCCAGGAGAGTCATAGGGTTTGGCCTTAATACAAGAAATAGGTTTTCCTTTCATGTACTTCCTTTTCACTATGCTCTGCCAAACCCCCTTATCATTATCTAATCGCCACCACCATTTACACAACAAGCTCACATTCATATCCCTAAGATTCAAGATGCCTAAGCCCCCTTTATTCTTAGGTCTACAAATTTTATCCCACCTAATGAGATGGTATTTTCTTTTTATACTATAACCCTTCCAGAAGAAATCCCTCCTGAACTTGTCTATTTTATTTATAACTATTTTAGGCAACACGAACATAGACATATAATATAAAGGAATACTAGAAAGGCAAGCATTAATCAGAACAAGTCTCCCTCCATAAGACAGAGAGCTACCTCTCCACCCCTCTAACCTTTTCTCCACCTTATTGATCAGTTTATCCCAATGACCCCTTTTCAACCTGCTCCCCCAAACAGGCATACCAAGATAGGAGATTGAAAATGCACCAACATCGCAAGTGAACAACTCAGAGCACCGACATTCAATATTATGATCCCCATTCAGTACAAAAACCTCACTTTTATGAAAATTTATTTTCAAACCAGACAATGATTCATATAAAAACATGATGAATTTTAGAATCTTGGCAGCTTCTTAGTCATTTTGCAAGCACAATATTGTATCGTCAGCATACTGCAAAATATTCAAACCTCCATCCACCAAATTTGGTAAAATCCCTTTAATCAACCTTTGGGATTGAGCCACCTCAATCATTTTAGCTACACAATCTGCTACAATATTAAATAGCAGGGGAGACAATGGGTCCCCCTGTCGCACCCCCTGAGACCCCTGAAAATAAGGACCATGTTTATTATTAATTTTTACATTCAATGTCCCCCCGGACACCACCTGCTTGATCCAAAAGATCACCCTATCATGAAAACCTCTCAATTCAAGAATATGAAACAGAAATTCCCAATTGACTTTATCATAGGCCTTTTCAAAATCAAGTTTCAGAAAAACACCACATTCTTTACTAATTTTTACTGAATGTATAGCTTCATGAAGAGTCATAATACTATCCATAATACTCCTACCTTTTAGGAAAGCATTTTGGGAATTAGAGCTGATTCTGTTTAAAACACCTTCCAGTCTGTTAGTAAGCACCTTAGTGAAAATTTTGTAACAGCAATTTAACAAACATATGGGTCTAAAATGTTGTATCATTACAGCTCCCACTTTCTTCGGTAAGAGAATAATTTATCCATAATTAATCCTGTTTATTTGTAACACCCCATCAAAGAAATCTTGGAAAGCCCCCATCACCTCATTTTTTATAATGTGCCAACAACTTTGATAGAATTCAATAGGAAGCCCATCTGGACCAGGAGCTTTATTGAGTCCCATCTGAAAGATCGCAATCCTAACTTCCTCCTTAGAGAAAGGTTTCACCAACTCCTCGTTTTCTAAATTACTCATTTTTTTCCTCATTATTCCATATATCTCTAAGACTGACTAAAGTCCTCCCAACAGGTTTGGAGAACAAATCTTTATAGAAGGATGTAGACAATGTGATTATCTCTTCATCAGATTGAGCAACCTCCCCTCCATTCTGAAGGGTTAAAATAGAATTTTTCCTTTTGTGTCCATTAGCAATCCTATGGAAGTACTCAGTATTAGCATCCCCCTCTAGGAGCCATTTTTCATGAGCCCGAGAGTACCAATGTAACTCCTCTAGAAGCCATTTTTGATTTAGATCTTCACTACAAGAAATATGGCCTTCTGTGACGCAATTTTTGTGACAAAAAGAGGGGTTTTTTTGTCACCGTATGCTAACCATGACGATCCTATGACGAAAACCCGTCTGTCACAGAAGGTGCGTCTCTAAAGGGCTTATGTGACAAAACAAGAAAAAACGTCACAAAAATAATGACGAACATTACATCGTCACAAATAATTATGACGTCGCAAATCATCACAACTTGAAACAGAAAACGTCACAAGTGAGTGACTAGGATGTTGCCATATGGTAGATGACATGTTTGGTAGATGACGTGGCAGATGACGTGGTGGAATATTGTGATGAATTTTATCGTCATAATTTATAACTGATAAGTCGTTATCACACAATAAACCACACATTTTTACATGTAAATAAATCCATTATAAATTCATAAATGACCAATTACACAAATATTCATCGGTCACTACAAATCATGTCCAAATCATCCTCAAAGTGAAAGTATGATACAACTTACAACACAGTACAATGACACTGTCCTAAACCAAAGAAACAATTAAATAAAAACCTAAATAGCTATACTTCAGCGTTCTCTATCAATTAGGAGAATTAACAAGTCCAAATCATCTGCTGTTTTTCTTCCAGACCTACATATGAAACATTTTCAATTAGTACACAAGGCAATTAGAAATTAAGTACTTCAGGATTAGAATAAAATACACGGTATCAAGCCCTATATTCTATAGAAAAAATGCAAGAACAAATACAATGTGACATTGTGAGAACAGAGTTTTAGAACAAACAATGTGACCAACCTCAAGATATAAACTTCTTTAGGAGTTCTTCAGGAGTTCAGACACAGTGTGACATTGAGAGAACAAACAGTAGAGTAAATAAATTACCTTGTCACCCTGCACAAAATAAAAAGGATAACAATTAAGAAAATTAACAAGTACACAAAAGAATAAGCTCCATTAGTCCTTTAGCTACATAACAAGAACCAAAAGAACAAGAACAATACCAATTTTTTCCCTTGGTTAAGAAAAACATCAATAAGAACACCTCACCTTCCCTTAAAAATAAGAACACCTCCATACAGAAGGTTGTAACAGATTGGTCTAAACTTACCAATGGTAATCTGCTATAGTTTATGAAATATGAACTACAATGTGAGAAGCATCTAGCATCAAATAGTCCCAAGAGGATATGGACTTTTGGAGGCCAATACATTAGTATTTAAAGGAATAAAAAATAAGATGCAAAATGTCCTAAAGGGCAAAAGGTCATACTATTCTTACACAAACTGAGCATGAAGAGAATGAAAAATAAGATGCAAAATGTCCTAAAGGGCAAAAGGTCATACTATTCTTACACAAACTAAGCATGAAGAGAATGGCAAACAAAAGTATCCTGACCTGGCAAAGAAGTTTGTGAAAACAGTGATCATTAACTAATGTTACACTGGTGCAGACTGGTATCACTAAAAGTATAAAAAGATAGGCATCGAGAATTTGTAAATTATAAAACCAAAGAAGAAACTTAATGCTGAAATAGTGCCTGAAATTCTGCAAACCTCAAAAATCTGCAACCAAAACCTGCAAAACAGAGGCATGAGCAGAGGCATCCAGCAAGATTCTATTGGATAAAAGCCATGCCAAGAATAACAAACTTAATGGGAACACTGAAACGTAGCTGACCTTGCAGCACACCACATAGAGGCATGGGTAGATCCCACGAGAAGCCCGAATCCTAGATGGATCAGCAGTCAAACCATGATGGATAGTTTTGATGCGTTGTTCGTTCGTGGCTATGAAATGAAATATATCAAACTAAAATCCAAGCGCAATCTGTTGCTGCAGCCCAAACATATTTGTGCTATGGCTATTCATGAGTCATGACAAATATGGCAAACAAAAGTGGGTTTGGTACCTAAAAGAATTTCATACTGTTATTATCACAAACAACTATCACTTAAGGAGGATATAGGCTGGCATACCAAATGGCAAAAATACAGCAAAAGGATATCTCCTTAGGAACATACACTCTAGAGTAACTTAAGAAAAAACGGTGTTGTAGCATACGAATAGGTCGTAGATAGGAAGAAAAGATTCCTTTATTCGGTATGAAATTGTAGGCTATTAACATAAAAGACTGAGCACCACACCTAACCTAAATTGAAGAGCTGACACAAAAGAACCCTAAAAGGTCGCTTCTCTGAACCAGAAAAGATGATATGAACACATGAAATTTAGCATCGCAGGCTACATGTAGATACCAGTTTACAATGTGTGGAAAAATAGATGTAAAACTTTCAAACAGAAGTACACATAAATATAAGTAGATTTGTAGATTGTAGATGTAGTGATGTACCTGCGTACTATTATACAATGTACATTATTGACCTAGGTCTTGCATCCATTGAGGAATTAACAACCTCTCTATCTGCAGTCATGGAAACAACGTAGATGATTGCTGAGTAGAAAACATTACACATCCAAGCTGCAGAACCAGCACTTTACTTTATTAGAAGTGATTTTGCATTACAAACAGTACATAATATAAGCACTGGTACCACAACTAGCATTTTTTTATGTAACGAGGAATGGATAAATGGATATCAGAGTATAGTTTCAAGTCACCTCATTGATTGGTCCTACTAAATCACTAATGATCATAAATAACACAACTCAAACAATTCGCCACAAAGAGTCAAAGATTAAATGACCCAAATTCGACTTGCCTTCGATTCTGTGCCCATCAAAGAATTTAGAGTCAAAGATGCTTATTGGGAGTCTTTCGGCCTTTGAGACCTTTCACTGAAACACCACAAATAGAAACATGTATATGTTCAGTCAAATGGATATAAAAGTTAAAACTATAAAATATTAGACTCAAAAGGTTTGACTTCACAAATTTATTATTTACACAGAAATAATCATAGAGAGCTGAGTTGAAAGAGACATGCTTAGTATCCCTGCAACACAGGGTTCCTTGTTATTATTCAAAGTTTTACTATCACCGGTACATGAAAGTGCGAGCAAAACCAGTGTAGTTTCCCCTTTTGCAGTTATAGAAGCTGTTGGATGTAAGCTTATTTATTTTCACCCACTCTTTTAAACATTATATTGCATGCACATGCATTTGTATTTCAGATAAGACATAAGAAGCAAAATCAATATGTTCAGCTAGCTTGCAAGAAGTGACATTTATGTTATGGCATATGAAGTGATGCCCTTGAATGAAACTACAGCTCGAAGTATAATTTGAAGTTCAAAATAATACAAGTGATATTGTGGCATTGCATATATCAAGGTGTGAAAATGCCACACATGCATCGCTTCTAAAAAAGTCAGGTGTCATTGTTAAGAAAATGAAGTTTAACATGGTTAATGGTTCATGAATTAATTGATTTGAACTAGGATCATCAAAAACAAAAAAATGGACTAGCCAACAGCTTTGCCATTAAAAATTTACCTGCTAGATCAGGATGTGTACTAATCAGCTTTAGACAGTCCATTGGTTATAGCCCTTCTCAAAAGGAACTTTTGCCCGTGCAGGTTTCTTTGTTGGTTTTGGTTGAGATGAATTTGCTTGCACAGACTCTTTATATTGTCAGATCACCCGAACAATTCTCATCCCTCATTTGAGACATAGAAAGCAATGATGGAGAAGGCACCGAGTCCTGACCTTGAGCAGGTTGCGGGAGACGTCGAGGACGACGAGGCCTTGGATCCGGCCGAAGGGCTCCGGCAGATGGCGCAGCTGGCGGTCGGCGAGGCGAACCCGCTCCACCGCCCTCCCCTCCTCAGCCTCCCTGAGCACCCGCACCACCTCCTCGTCCACCGCCCCCGCCCCGTCCCCCTCCTCCGTCTCCCCCCTCTTGCCGCCCCCCGCTTCCTCCGCCGCCGCCACGTCCCTCCCGTGCGTCGCCATCCGGTACACCCGCTCCAGCCTCTCCGCCTCCCGTAGCAGCGCCCCGTACCCCTCGTGCACTTCCTCCAGCCGCATCACCTCCCGGCTCGCCGCCACCTCCGCAGCGACCCCCTCCTGCGGCTCGCCCACGGTGCCGCCCAGCAGCCGCCGCCTAGGGTTACCGCGTCGAGCTTGATGATTTGGGGATTGGGTGGTGGATGGACTTGGGCGAGCACGAACCTGAGTTTGGGGATTAAGTAAGTCTGTGTGAGTCTGAAATTTTAGTGACCCGCCAATTTTTTTTCAATGCCCGCCATGTCACACCACTTTGGTATATCTATGACGTTTATTTTGGTTGTTAGTGACGATGTTTATGACACTATTTTCTATTCGTCACAAAGAAAGTTGGGTTAGACCCTTCCTTTGTTGTTTGTGACATTGTTTGGAAAACGTCATAAATTAATGACATATTACTCATCGGTCATAAAAAAAATACGTCACAGAAGGCCATATTTTTTGTAGTGTTACTTGGACAAATTAAAGGACTTTCATTTTAAAAATCTAGCCGAGCAAAATGCAGAGTTTCCCGGACGGGACACCATGATCGATAGTCATATATGTAAGCAGAACAGAGCAATTCCATCTTGTTCATTTAAGTTTTCTTCTTCAAGGAAGCTGACAACTTGACCGGCCGTACGCTCGATTAACATACAATAATACAACACCGAAACCCACGACAATATTCCTACATGCACCGAATACCGATGCACGTAGGCACTCACAATCACTGCTCGATCTGACAATTGTGCAGCCTTCGCCTACAACACCATGCTCTCCGCCGCCTCGACGGCTGTCTCCACGACGGAGGACCACGGCAGCTCGACGCCGTTGCCGCCGGCGTTGGGCACGGAGCAGTTCTTGCGGATCTGGCCCTGCTCGCCCGTCACCACCTTGATCTGCCCCATCTTCAACATCGACACCACGAACTGCTCGAAGAAGGCGTCCTGGCTCACCGCGAACCTGGTGACGATGGGCTTCGTCCTGCCGTCGGTGAAGAGGTCCTGGTCGGAGGTGAAGAGCCCCTGCCTGTTGAGCAGGTCGACGTAGTACTTGTTGTCGAAGACGTCGGGCGTCCGGATGTCGTTGACGGTGGTGTTGTCGACGCCCAGGCTGGGGCAGGTGAGCTTGAGGTGGCCGGCGAACCACTTGTTCATGGTGTCGTCCTGCCGCGGGAAGAGGCGGCGCTCGAAGGAGTCGCAGTGCGCGACGCCGAGGGTGTGGCCGCCGGAGAGCGCGACGAGGTCGTGGACGTCGAGGTCGATCTTGTCCAGAGCGTCCAGGAGCGCGGTGACGTTGGAGCTCGGCGGCGGCAGGGCGTCCAGGACGACGTCCAGCGGCGCGAACTGCTCGCTGTCACGGCGGCCGAGAGGGACGTCGTACCACGGACCGCCGGCCTGCCATGGACGCACGCATCGGTTAAGCTGAGATGTAAACGTAGCCGTGCATGTGCAGTGAGTGTTGATTTGGGCGTACGAGGTGGACGGAGTCGCGGGCGGCGAGGGTGACGATGTCGGCGCAGGAGACGACGAGGCCGCCGCACGCGTCCTCGAGGAGGTCGCGGATGTCGTTGATGGCCTTGAACGCCGACCGCCGGAGCGTGAGGTTGGGGGCGGCCTCCTGCTCGCCGCCCTTGCCGTCGAGGAGGACGGAGGCGTCGCAGCCCTGGACGAAGCAGTCGTGGAAGTGGAGGCGGAGCAGCGCGGCGGCCAGGCCCACGTCCTTGCCGATGGCGTCCCGGAGGAAGCCGAAGACCACGGACTCCGCCTCCGGGCAGCTGTCGCTGTAGAAACCCAAGGCCAGGCCGTTGCCATTGGCCTCGCCGGCCGTCAGCACGACCGCTGCGACGAGGAGAAGCAGGGCGACGCAAGCCGCCGCCGACGACGACGAAGAAGCCATCTGCTTAACGCTAGCTAGCTCTCCAGCAGCTGCCGATCGATGGATGGAGCTGCGTGTGTTTGGATGGGGATTGTTCATTGTTGTGAGCGCTCGTCGCCAACTTATAGGCCGGCATCCTGTTGAGCCCTCGTGCCTGCATGTCTCGAGTCTCGACGGCGACGAGGTGCGTTCAGGTTGTTGCACATGTTGGCAATTGGCATGGCGTCGCGCGTCAAAGGTTTGAAGGGAGAAAAATGATTGGATGTAGGCGCAGGCTGCAGGCACGCGTCCACATGACCACCCGCTGAGCATCCACGTCAAACACTTTCATCTCTACACTCCATTTCACTATTAGCTTTTCATCTCTACACTCCATTTCACTATTAGCTACTCACTCTATCGTTCACCCTAAATTTTCTTTCCAATCTATACTACGCTGTAAAGAAAAATTGATTCATCAGCTATTCTATTTAAAGATACGATGTTTTATAGCGTCTGCCACGGATGCTCATAGTGTTTTAAAGCTACTCCATCACCCATGCGTCGTTTTGATCCTAATAGAGCTGTAGAGGTAGTACTCTGCTCCAACTAGTGGAGCTATAACACTAGTGGCCCAGTCTCTATTCTTTCTCAATTAATTACTCCATAAGCTAGCCAAAAGCTTTTGGCTTTGATAGCACGTTGCCTCAAACTATATATCCGTATAATAATCTTGCAAGTTGATGCTTTCGCAATTTTCCCCCAAAGAAATCGATCCGGCCCCGGCAGGGAGAGCAAGGTTGGGCCAGATTGATTGCATTTCTCAAACACCCGTTTCAAAAGGGAAAAGTAGCCGTCTATTATTCTACCACTTGATGATCTACCGCGCGCTTTCTTCCGGGTCTTGTGCATTGCAAATTTTCAATGTTCTTTTTTAGTACTAGTTGTCGCTTCCAGGTTCATGCACATGCACCGTTTGTTCGTTACCGATTGAATCCAACTTCTTCTTCTTTTTTTTCCTGATACCCAGTTTCCTAGGACATTAATCCCTATGATAGTTACTCGATTATTTTTGGACAGCCAGGAGTAATGTCTCACACGAGATAAGACTAGGGGTTGTTGCAATCCATCCCAGTGGGGTTTGTTCTCGCGATGATGGTCACAATTTGCCATCTCACCAACCATTAGTTTGTATAAACGCACGCACACTCCTGCGAATAATAGTTTCTACCTGATATGAACTCTTTGTATTAATATAACATGAATTTAAAATTGTAGCCGATATAAACTCTTCGTATTAATCTTAACATGAACCCTTGTCTCTACTTTTCATTCAAATTTATGTAGTTTTTGTTTGTATTTGTGGATGATATGGACCTTTTCTATTATTTCTTTCACTTTTCGTCCTATCGATCACTGCTGCCTCTGCCTTCATCCTGGCAGCCGCGGCCAACAAGCTTGTGGACACCTTGCGCTTTGCTTTGACCCCCCAAAAAATAAAGCCTAAAAAAACCAAAGCATTATACTATTCAAAAGGAGACAGGCCATAAGCCAATATGCATAGGCCTTGGGAGAACATGTGATACAGATGTTGTACATGAAACAGTCAGCAGGTCTGTACAATGGATTGAGATGAATCATCAACAAACTCTTCACAAGGTTCTTTGGAGACATACATACCAGTCATGAGCCAAAACTCGCAACACTGTTAGCCAAGTGGAAGCTACATTGATATATCACATGTTACAATGCTACATTGATATATCACAATGTTACAATCACTTCTGTGCCATATGAAGCTACAACATATGGATTTTATCGGTGAAGTATTGCCACTCTCTGTTTCCAGTAGCAGTGGTGAGCAACTCAGTCCCACACAAAGCAGAGCATACAAACCCATCCTGTTCTGATAAATAATTACCAGAGTTTCAAACCATGAATTTCTGATGATTGAAGTTCACGTCGGAGGTATTTATCCCGCAAGCAACTCAGTCCCACAGGAAGCAGAGCATACAGACCTATCCTATTGTTCTGGTAAATAATAACAGAATGTCAAAACCCTGATTTTCTGATGACGGAAATTCAAATCAGAGGTATTTATCCTTGATTATCCTCACAATCTCTTCAACTCTCTTGATGATTTTAGGGTTCATCAAGTCCCTTGCTTGCCCAAGGAGACTGCCTTCACGGCTGTTATAATAAGCATCAACGATAGCTCTTGCCCAAGTGTGTAATGCCTCTGGACTCCTGCGATCCATCAGATATGTCAAGATGGATTTGAGACAACAGAAAAAACTGCCACAAAATCTTTCATGAAAGACAAATCATACTTACGTGTATAATGTATCAACATTTTCCCCTAGAAGTTCGGGCCCAGGAGTAAAAGCATCATTCAGCGCGCTCAAACGCTCTTCTGGATCGTCAATCATTATAAGATGCTTCAATATTCTGATATCCTTTGGCATTTGTCTCTGTAGATTGGCTACAGCAGTCATGTATAGATGAAACATTATGTCTTTTGCCTACAGAATGTCCATTGATCAGTGCAAACCTAGGCTGGCAAATTTGTACATTAAAACAGGAACGGAAGCATAAAAGTACTGCAGCCCTAGATTGTTACCTCAGATTTTGTTATGTCAGTACCCTTTGCAGCTGACCAAGCTTTTGAAAGCATCAACACTAATGCAGAATCCAGTTCCTTCTTCTCAGCCAAATCGTCTATCTTTCTGCATGCAGCGTCTACTGAAGGTGAATTAAGTATATCTTTTAACTTTGATTCAGCTGCGTTCAGAGCTTCAAGGCTCCCTGATGTGTCATCATGAGCTTGTAAAGCATCTACACAATTATTTCCTAGTGTTGCCAACTCTGCAAGCAAACCAATCAAGATATTGAACCAGGAAATTATTGATATATTCATATTACACTATCACTATGTTGGTATGGTTCTCTCTTAATCGGCATGCCACTCATATGGCAATTTACTAATGGCAGTTTATTCATCAAAGGGCAGAACCATTAAATGCAAAACAGGAATGTATATGAAAAGTCACCGAGACACACAAAAAAAAAAAAGGTCAAAATTTTGGAAATAATAAAAGTCAAGCCCACATGTATCTCACCCCTTTGCTTTTCGGGATCATCATGATATGACTCAGCAACATAGTAAAGGTGGTTGAAGAATTCCACAGTAAAATCTTTATGGCGCTTAGCAATAACAGCACCAATTTTATCAGATGGTGTGGACTTTACTACTTCAAGTAGCTCATTATGCCTTTGTACATCCTCATCTATCTGAAAAACAAGGAGGTAAACTAAATAAAGATCGCTAAAATCAATAGTTAAATGAAGCACCATGTATTCCTGTAAATAAAAAAGTAAACCAACATCCACACCACCTCTTTCAGTTTTCTAACAAGCCTGAGAAGATTATGCTTCATCTCTGGGTTCTGTTCTGCATCTAGTTTTTCCTGACAGCGCATAAAAAAATGTGGCCTTATGTTGTCCCATTCCCTGCTAAATGCTAGCAATTTTCTCCAATCTGTTGGGGTAGGCTTATCAACCAAGAATACACCAATTAACTTGTCAGATATTTTGATCATTTTGTTGCTGTCTGTAGATTTCTGGTTTGACTTGCCAACCCTTCCTGCTTGATGATCTTCATGTGATGAAACACCCATAGCACCATTTGTATACCCACTGCTCGATGGCATGTTTTCTGTATAATCGTCAGGCACTGCTGTCACGTCACCAACTGCTTCCGCATTAGAGCATCGTGGTTGGCGAAGACCAAGAAACAGGTGACCTGAGGCCAGCAAAATGGAATGTTATTAGAGGAAACATTTTTCAAAAGTAGCTAGATGATTGGCTGACAATGAAGATTTTGGGAGGGACTTCGGGGGCGTGTGTGGGCGACCTGGGCGGCGACTAGGGTTTCCCTAGCCGTCGCCGCCGCAGCCACCGGTGACGGCTGCTACCGTCGCTCCTGTCTCCCCCCCAACCCCCGGGCCTTCCCCTTCCTCCCTGCCCCGAGCCTCCTCCCTGCCCTTGCCGCCCTTCGGCGGCGGCGGCGGCCTCCGGCCGGCCGCGCCGCCGCCGGCGGGCCTTTCGCGCTCCCGCTGGCGCCCCTCCACCGGTGTGGTGTAGTGAGGCGGGTCCCGAGTCGGCGGCGTCGACGGCTGGGTGGCGCTCCTCGGCGTCGGCCGACGGCTCTGCCCTCTCGGCCTCTCTCCACGTCGTCTTCGTAGCGGTGGCGACGTGCTGCCCGTCCGCGTGGGCAGTGGGCCAGTGGCTAAGTGGGCGGCTGACGGCTCCTTGCGCGCCCTCCTTCTCGCTGCCTCCCCCCACCTTGGCGTGCCGGTGTTGCTTCTAGGCGCAGCGGCGTCGGGGATTCCCTGCTGAGGTGCTCAACGGCGGGACTCCTCTTTGGCGGTCATCTTCGGCTCCGGCTGCGGCGGCGGGAGGTGCCTCTCACCTCTACGGCGGCGGCTAGGATCTGGATCTGTGGCGACCTTTGTTCGCTGCAGCGCAGCTCTTGGTGGGGGTTCTTGGGCGAAAGCCCCGCTCATCCTTTTGGGTTGGTGATGGCGCCGCCGTCTAGCGTCGTTTTCCTTCCTGGAGGCATCACCATGCTGCCCCCTCCAAATGCCCTGAGTGCTGAAGGCGTCATCTTCTGCGCGGCGGTGGTGGCTCCTTCAAGCATCCTGCGTGGCGATGGCGTTGGTCCTTGCCGTGCCTCCAGCGTTCTTCGAAGCTCCAGGCGTGGCGGTGGCGCTGGTCGTGCATCTCAGACCGCGGTGGCGTCTTTGAGGCCTGAGCATCCCAGGTTTTTGGTGGCGGCGCCGACAAGAATTCCTTCTTTTCTACGCTTTGAGTCCCATGCGGTGGTGGCGGCTGGCGGACGAGCTTCAAGTTCGTGCTATTGTAGGCGGGCCTGCTGTCAGGCTTGCATCCTGTGAGGTGGTGGCGTCTAGTTTGCGTGTTGTCTTCGACCTCTTGGTTGTGCATTCCTTGTGGTGGTGATGGTTCATCGAGCATCCCGCATGGCAGTAGCCTGTGGTGGTGACGATGCTCCGTGCATCCCGCAAGGTGGTGATGACTCAGTTGGCTCTATGCACAATGCTTTCTGGCCGTGCATCCCTTGTGGTGGTGGGGTCTGGAGATTGCCTTGGGCCTGCCTCGGCGGTGCGTCTTCCCTTGTATCGTTCATCGTGCATCCTGTGCGTGGATCATGTCCGGCGTCGTGGTGGTGGTGGGCGGCTCCTTGCATTGCCTAGGTGGTGGCAGTCCGTTTTTTCGGCCATGCATCCCTTTCGGTTTTGCTAGTGGCTGCCGTTCTTTCTTGGTGTTGTATTATTTCTTTTTTCTTAATGAAATGACAGAGCGCCTGCCCCGTTCGTTAAAAAAAAAAGTAGCTAGATGCCCAAGTATACTTGTCCTGGAACACGATAATTGCTGGCAAAAAGCCAACAGGAAGGCTTCCAAGGCCAAGGGAAGGGACACAACAAACCGCGATAGAAGCGAGGAGGGAGAGAACGATGAAAACGAAGATTAGATTGATTCTCTGATTTACGCTTATTCAATTAAGGCGCCTGCCTTTTACAGGGAGAACAATAACCAATTGACATAACCAATCAACTGAAGCAAACAGAAAGTGGTAAGTACAAACTGCAAATTATCATGTCTCTTGCCACTGTTTACAGTTTATATATGAATGAACCGCGCAACCCTACAATCTAACAGTTAAGATAGCAAGTTAACAATAATTTAATTTTTTTGAGAAACAGGAAATTAACAATCTAGGAGTGAAGATAGCTATTAGTATCTAGCTATGCTTTTTCCAGTGCCAGGTGCGCCGACGAAAGCGCTGCACAGGAACATCCGAACATGGAAGTGATTGCGCCTCCCCAAATTCCTGACCCATACAGCATCAGCTAGGAGACGACTCCATGGCAAAGCACATGCATGGCAAAGTGATTGCGTACGGAGTAGTACCTAGACGGCGGCGAGGGAGACGGACGAAATCGGAAGTGGCGATCGGCGGGGACGCACGGGCAGCGGCAGCCGACGAGGCTTGGGACCAGGAGGGCCACGGGGCGGCGACGGCGGCCATCTCCCCCAAGGCGGCGCTCCGTGGACAGCTGCGCTTGGGAGGCGCCGCTCCTCAAAGATGGGCGGCGGCCGGCGGCTCTCCTTGCGGACGGGCGGCGGCCCTCCTCATGGGCGAGCTCCGACGCCGGAGGGGTGGGTGGTCGGAGCTCGGAAGCGGCGGCGGCGGCGGCGGCGCGTATAGGGTTTGGGGGAGCCGGAGCGGTGGAGCGCGGACGCAACGTGGGTAGGGCTGGGCCACTGGCCAGATGGGCCTGGGATTGAGCTTAATTCGAGTTTGATTTTAATTTTTGTGTCGACCACAATCTTTTGTCCACGCTTTGCACTCCTATCTTTATTCTTTAACCAGTGCTGAACCACACACGTTTCTGTGTTTTTTCGCCAATGGTAGCACATGAATGTACCGTGTTTTCAAGAAAAACGAGCAAGGTGTCCCACGTATTCGACATGAAGCACTCCTTTTCCAACATCTATTTATACGAACTACGTTTAGATTTCTTTTATTTATACGAACTTAGATTGCTTTTATTTAATTATTGTGGTTTTTTAGTCTAAACTGTTATAGTTCATAACCACAATAATCGACAACGTCTATCTTCTATCTGATTAATGGTTTTATTTTATTGTTGCAGTTTTTAAAATCTAAGCGGATAGTATAATTTAGACCCACAGTAATCGATGGTGTACATTTTTTTAGGATTAATATGGTGGCCTTGTTTAACTCTAATTTAATAAAATAAAATAACAAACAGGGTGTCCCGCATATTTATGTGGCTGAATTTATATCAATCTTTGGCATGGACTCTAAGTTCTATCATTTTGTGATTTAAAATTATGCAAAAAAAATTATTGCAGCCGATAGCCAATATGAGCTCTTGCTTTTTATCTCTTATTTCTATTATTTTATTTTGGATTTATCTTTTGGTGTGGCTGATATGGACTTTTTTAAAAATTGGCATGAGCACTTATTTTTAATCTAATCAGTTGTAACCGCGGCACACGACAACGATGACAAGGATGGGATGGACCGAAGAATGAAACGTCGGCGTTATTAAGACCTGTAATCATGCAATCAGCCGACACGTGAACACAAGCTAGAGTTTTTTTTATTATTATTTGCAACGTTTGTCCACACGCACTTTATTTACCAAAGCACTGAGTTTTCCTTCGCCGCCGCCCGCCGGGCTTAACCAAGTTCGGCTTAATTTAGAGCACGAGGCTCTCGGCGGCGGCCTCAAGGACGGACGACCAGCTGGGGAGCTCGCCGCCGGCGCCGGCGTTGCGCACGGAGCAGTTGCTGCGGATCTGGCCCTGCGAGCCGGTGAGCACCTTGATCTGCCCCATCTTCACCATGGAGAAGACGAACTGCTCGAAGAAGGCGTCCTGGCTCACCGCGAACCTGGTGACGATGCCCTTCGTCCTGCCGTCGATGAACATGTCCTGGTCGGAGGTGAAGAGCCCCTGCCGGTTGAGCAGGTCGACGTAGTACTTGTTGTCGAAGACGTCGGGCGTCCGGATGTCGTTGACGGTGGTGTTATCGACGCCCGGCCTGGGGCAGGTGAGCTTGAGATGGCCGGCGAACCACTTGTCCATGGTGGGGTCCTGCCGCGGGAAGAGGCGGTCGTCGAAGGAGGTGCAGTGCGCGATGCCGACGGTGTGGCCGCCGGAGAGCGCCACGAGGTCGTCGGTGTCGAGCTTGATCTTGTCCAGGAAGCGGAGGAGCGTGGTGACGTTGGAGGACGGCGGCGGCAGGGCGTCCTCGACGTCTTTCTGTGACCCGAAGGTGAGGCCGTCGCGCCGCCCCAGGGGAACCTTGTACGACGGCCCGCCGCCCTGCCAAAAATTAACAACAAATTACTCTCTCAAACCGGGCAACGTATCCTCTATACACAGTGCCTCCCAAATTAACTAGCAGAAGTTTAAAAAATTTTGAAAAAAATTTATGGATGTAATCATCTTACTTTACGTATTATCAGATTGTAAGTTCAAATTCATTCTATATAAAATGTTACAAAAAGATAAGATTTTGTCAGTTTTAAACCAATCAGATATGTCATTTTTTTTTTGTAACTCTCAATATAGAATGAATTCGATTTTGAAACTTTATACATAGGTAAAGTAACCAATGAAATATGTCCATAATTTTTTTCATGGCTTTTAATAGTTAGTGTACACAGCGTGTACATGCATGGAAGGCTGTGTTTCTTTGCCCGGGCGTTCAGCGGTCAGCGAACGCGCGGGAAAGAAAAAGTTCAAACACGCGGTGAGCCACATCAAAGAAACGCGCGGGAAAAGAAACGCTGACCGTGGCCAAACACGCCAAGAAACACAGCCGAAGCCACATGATATGTTGCCCTCAAATTGGGCATAGTGGGTGAGTAGGGTAGCATACTACTATGTCTGTTGGAGAAAAATTAATCTTGCAGAGTGTAGTGCAAAATGTAAAGAAATTTTAGAGAGATGATAGAGTGCATAGCTAATAGTGTTATAGTGTATTCATTTAAATTTTTTTGGTGGGGGTACTGCACGAAATTGCTATAGCATGCGCTGTACTATCGATTAAAGGCCGTGACATGCATGGCTAGCTAACAATAGTCAACATGTGTGTCATGGGTCGTGATGATCCACGTGGGGAGACAGGGACACGTTCCCTGCTTCTCCGTCTTATCTTCTCTTAGTGATCGCATAAAGCATCCAGCGCGCGCCAATGTACTTGAAAACGACCGCTCAATTGGAGAATTAGGCTCTCTTAAATTGCACTAAACTGGATATATACATGTGCCCTATTTCTCATGATCCCAACTCCTTGCATATATATATGTACATGAGTACATCTACATATACTGTAATTGAATGCCATGCCAAATTTACAGAAACATTAAAACGGAATATCTAAATGTAGTTGATTGAAAAAACAGACATGCCAAATTTGTAGCGAAAAACATCAACAAACCAATTGATCGACAGAATAAATAAAAACTAACGTCGGTTTTCATATCAAATAATTAAAAACTCCACTCTTAAACATAGTAAAAACAGTACAGGCTAACTAGAAAAATAGTCACAAACTTAAAACAGAAAAAACACGTGACCGTTAATTTATACTAAAAGAGCTCTAAGTGTAACATGTTGCATGGGGCATAATGCAAAATTATTAATCAACCAAAATGCTTTGAGAGAGTGTATTGACACATCGTTAGGAATGTTTAATTATAGCATATGTGTAAATCAATACGTAAAAAATTTACATGTGGTTGGAGCATCCACGGTTCAACCTCTACCGCCACCGCTAAATAAGCTAAATAATACTCTCTCTCTTCACTAGAGGCAACCTATAAAAACTACACCTTTGCTAGTTATCAGGCAACTGAGACTTATTTATCTCTCAGTCAATTTTCTCACATACGTGGATATTCGTTGAATCTTTTTATGTGTACTATGGAGGTGTTTGATCAACGGATCAGAAAATCGACTAAGAGCTAAATAAGTCTTAGTCGTCTATTGAGAAGTCGGTCCCTAAAAACTATAGAGCTGCATGGCATACGTTTGTCTGTGTTAGAAGATGGCCTCCAAATTTACAGACAATCTTTCTTCCATGAAACCCATATGCAAGTTAAATTTTGTTTTTAATCATAGTGGAATTTCGACCAATAATTAGTATCATAATTAATTATAAAATTCGTCATAATTACAGCACTACGTACGTACGTACTTTTGTAGACTACATACGTATAAAAGTTAAAAGAGATTTTCATCGAGAAATTTAACCTACATGTATCGTGAACGTTAACGTCATGTTCTTTAAGTTTTAACGGGAGGCGCTATCTAATCTACCCGATCATAAAGCAATCGATCCTGTCCTTAATTATGCAGCATATATAAAGCATGCAGATGTATGGAGCAGTTGGTGTGCATGCCATGTATTCATGTAATTAATGTAATCGCTCGTACCAAGTGGACGGAGTCGCGGGCGGCGAGGGTGACGATGTCGGCGCAGGAGACGACGAGGCCGCCGCACGCTCTCTGCAGCAGGCCGCGGATGTCGCTGACGGCCTTGAACGCCGACCGCCGGAGCGTCAGGTTGGGGACCGCCTCCTGCTCGCTCTTCGCGGTGGCCGTGCTGTCCAGCAGGATGGAGCCGTCGCACCCCTGCATGCGCCGCCGCCATCAGTAGCAGTAGCAAGCATTCGTCGCAGCCCCGGAGGCGGCCATCGCCTCGCCGGCGACGATGGGATTACCTACTTACCTGGACGAAGCAGTCGTGGAAGTGGAGGCGGATGAGGCCGGCGGCGAGGCCCACGTCCTTGCGGATGGCCTCGCTGAGGTAGTCCCTCACGATGGACTCCGCCTTGGGGCAGCTCCTCTTGTAGAAGTCGAAGGAGAGGCCCTGCGCCACCGGCGGGTACCTGGCCGCCGCCGGAGACGAAACACCCAGAAGCGCAACGACTGAAACTAGCACCGCTGCTACGACGAGCATACGGTCAGTGCTAGCTCTGGCAGTGGAAGCCATTTCTTCCAATTTTTTTCCCTATCGATCGATCTGGCTTGTGCCTGCCTTGATCCTGGTACGTACGTAGCCGCGGCCGACAAGCTTGTGGACACCTTGCGCCTTGCTTCATTTATAGCCACTAGCTAATTAATCGCCACAGTGACAGTGCAAGTTGTATGATGTCGATCTTTAGCTACCTTCCTTGACTAGCTAGCTCTCTGGCTTCCCTTTTTTTAGAGAGAGAGAGAGATATTACATAGATTGAACAATGAACATGCATGACTCAGTGCACCAAAGTTTGGCACACGTACGTGGAAGGGAATCAACATCATCTTACACTGTTTATGTATATGATATATGATAAAGCATTAAAGCTTGCACCCTAGATATAACTAGTAGTATTCGTTTAATTTCCAGACACACAGATGCGTGATGGGTGAAGGCTACGAGAAAAATAAAACTAAGCTCGAGCTGTATCATTTCAGGCAAGTTCTTAGCAACTTCGTATGGAAAACTGTACTGTTCTAGTGTACGTAGGTACTCTTGTCCCGTCAGTTGGTGGTCATACTCTCCGTGTTTTACTAGTGCATCGTCCTCTCAACACCCCTCTTTATCCCTTATTTTAGTTTAGTTTTTGTTGGGTTCGAAATTTTTGTTTTCTTTATACAGATTATTCACCGTAAATTTTTGTTTTCTTTATACAGATTATTCACCGTAATTTTTATTTAAAAAAATCAAAACTTTATATTTATTAACCACCCGGTTTGAAACTGGCCTCAGTATACTTGTCAATAGAACTGAACTGCATGCCTTATGTTAGTTGAGATAATCAGTTAGCTTAATTGGCTGTGAAGTTTTTTTGAGAAAAGGGCAGGAGAACTGCCTACTTTGTATTAAAAGGAGCGAAAAATACATCGGGGGAAAAAACTCTCCCCCGAGGAGAGAAAGGAGTGGACTAACTAATTACAAATTTGGCCCCCACGGCCATCCAAAGCCGAAGGTCGTCGATGAGGTTTTGAAGAAAAGTGGCGCGAGGGCATTCAACCGAGCGGAAAATTCTGTTGTTCCGCTCGAGCCAGAGGAACCAGATGATCCCTGAGGCCACCGAGCGGAAAATTGGCTGTGAAGTTGGTAGGTTGCAACTTGTTGTTCTGTGAAACAGGGAGGCACTGTCATGATGCGGCCTCTCCATCATCTGTGAAAGAGAATCCCTGAAGCCTTTGCTTTTACACATGGCGCGCGGATTGACTTCCGATCGGCTTGGGCCTTGGGTACATCCGAATGCAGATCCAAGTTGCCTTCTGCAAATTAATGCTTAACAATGGGCCCTGATCCAGTGAGACTGTATTTTCTTTAGCTTCATCAGCAGCTGATGATGCTCTGGCTTTACCCTCCTTTAGGTAAAATTGGTTCGTTCGTCTCTGCTACGCATGCTTAATTCTGCTTCAATCATCTTCGTTAGTTTAGAGCAAAAGAATGATCGATCAATCGTCCAATCATGCTCTTAATACGAGACCCGCTTTGGTGGTGGCAGCAAAAGAAAACGTCCAATTATGATCTACGCATGATGGAAAATCGTGGAATGTATCGTCATGCATCTCATGTTCCTTGCCTTCTGCAGACTTGTTATTAGCTAGTTGCTACGTACGCGCTGCCTTTTGTCCCGTCGCAATGAGATAGGGTTGGATGATGGAAGAAAAGCAAACGGTCCTAATTACCAACTCCGTTGGACTTTCTTGATTGTTAATTTTGTCAATCATACCTTCTCGATGATCATCATACGCACATTTATCTCTTATACAATGCGCTAGCGTTGCCTTTGCCTACGTGACACGCGTCCTCCGCCACGTGTTGTCCTGCGCTTCGTTCACTCCAGGTCGCCTTGCGCGCCCTTCGCCCGCACGCGCTCGCCAGATCCGACGGCTGTGCGTCCTCGCCGTTCGCCTGCGCGCGTACGCCGGATCCAACGACGCGTCGTGGGCGCGCGTACTGTCCTTTTACATATTATAGGCTCTTCTTCCTCCTCAACGGTGACACTAACACCGTGACAGTGTACATGCACTGTACAATTATTGATGAGATACCCTTAGCTTCTTCCTCTTCTTACCTACTTAGCTACGCTAGGTACAGGGTAGGACAGGCATTTAAATTTGGGTAAGCCAAAACATGGCTCAAAAATAAAACTTGAATAATCTTTTTTCAAACTTGGGGAAAGTTTCGACAAAGAAAAATTGGGGAAAAAATGTTGAAACAGAGACCCCTACTAGTGAAATTTGAAAAACTTACCAATAAAACTTGACAATGCCAGAAGTTTCCAAAAAAACAAAATTTAAGTTTGAAAAGAGAAATGACCAAGTTTCAGTGGACAAAATGCAAGTTTCAATTGTCAAAAAAAAAAAAAAAACAAAAAAA
>SPJY01029790.1:629264-777202 GCA_005191435.1 Raddia distichophylla | reverse complement strand
AAAAACCAGGTTTCAGAAGAAAAAAAGGTTTTAGTAGCAAAAATTAGTTTCGACGACCAAAAAATCATGTTTAGCAAGCAAAATCACAAGTTTCAATAGACAAAAACCAAGTTTCATACGTGTCTGGTTTGAGTTTCATGGCGAAATGGAGAATAAACCTCCTCCTAGTGCTCTTTTTCTCTAAATTTGGCGAGCCCCCATGCCACACTAGCCAAATCCAGCCACCAAAAAAGCTCGATGAGGTCTCTCACCGCTATCACCGAGGGAGGTAGAGCAATGAGATGAACAATAGAGAAAGAAAAATAGAGGGAGAAGTATGCAAGAGCAACGAGCGACAGTGCCTATAATAATGGCATGTTTGAAATGAAAACCCTGAAATAGTGACGTCTATAATTTTTTTTAATAGCATTTTTGAGAATATAACATTTAATAATAGTATATATGTATGTAAAAAATTATATATTTTTTGGATGGAGGGAGTATATCGGTGTGAGTTTGTAGAGATGCACCCCTCCATTTCCTTTTTCATCTTCCCGATCCTCTCCAACCAAACAACCCGCAGTGGCTAATGAAATCAGCGATGAGTAAAGAAATAGAGCCGTCACCGCCGCAACCCAGCAGCTAAACCCCTTGCTAAGCCCTAGCAAAAATCACCTTTTGTGGCCCTGCCCTGCCGCATGGAGGAGCCGCCGCCGCCGGCTGTGCCCGTGCAGGAGCAGGAGGCCGCCCCCAACGCCGGCAGCAGCAAGGTGGGGTCTCCGTGCGAGGAGTGCGGGGAGCAGCCATGGAAGTACCGCTGCCCCGGCTGCTCCCGCCTCACCTGCAGCCTCCCCTGCGTCCAGTCCCACAAGCGCCGCGCCGCCTGCACCGGCAAGCGCGCCCGCACCGACCCCGTCCCGCTCTCCCGATTCGACGACACCCAGCTCCTCTCCGGTACTCATCCCCCCTCTCTCTCCTGCCCTCCTCCTCCTTGATTCATTCATCAATCGCCTCGCCGCCTATCACTCGCCAGCCCTTGTGTTCTTTCTTCCTGACCCTTGTGTTTCTGTGTAAAGATTACAACTTTCTGGAGGAGACGAAGCAGGTCAGGGAGTCGGCTCACAGGCTGATCGCCGGCTTCGGCCGCAATTTCGGAGGACCCGGAGGAGCCCAGCTGCCAAAATGGCTTTTTTTCCTCCGCAAGGCTGCCTATCGCCGGCGCATCAGGCTCTACTTCCTCCCCAGGGGCATGGCGAAGAGAGAGCAGAACCGTACCCGGCACGACCACAGGTCTGGCTGTTTTTCAAAATTAGTCTATTGTCACGTTTAGGTTGATCCTATGATATGATTGTATGGAATTTATCAAGTCCATTCCGTGTTTTCCGTAAATCAGAAACATGTGAATGATGTAAGAAAGCCGAGGTTTTCTGACATGTTCTGTGGCCTGTTTATTCTACAGTCGCTTCATTGGCATCAGTGTTGTGCATGTGCTCTAGAATTATTTCTGCCTAGGGTTCATCATGTTCTGAGAACAAAATGAGATAGGATTACGAGTCTGCCATTCAAATTTTTCCATCCTGTTAGTTAGGAAACTTCTAGTTTGTTGGAAAATGAGATAGATCCTGTTAGCTGCCTCTTTTAGTACTTCCCAGCATATTAATGTAATCTGCTTTACATCTGAATTATCTATTTCCAGAAAGGATTGCATATATTGGACAATTGAGTGGAGATTTAATTCAACAGATATTGTGCTAACTGACCATGAGTAAGTGAAAGCTAGTTTGCGCTGAGCTATGAATTATACACTTTGGTAATTTAGTTCTCGTTTTGAAATTTATGATACTTTCAGGATAGATGAGCACACAAGCTTGCTATCTTTGTTGGAAAAGCATCTGAGCCCTGGCCCTTGGAAAGATGAGCTTACACCATATCGCAATACAGAATTGCATGGTCTCAAATTATTCATTCAAAAGTCTGCCAAGGTATTGTGGTCGAGTTACCATGCATCTGTAATGATCTGCTCTACAATTTCATACAACAATGACTTCTTTATATGTGCAGGAAGCGGAGTCCCCATACCGCCAACTCAGCATAGAAGATCCTTTGCGCCCACAACTGAGGAGTATTACTATTGTTGAGTACCCAACTATTAATGTCTTTCTCCCATCAGTCAGTTGTGACTTCGAAGTTGAGAGAATGGTGAACAAGATTAGTGGAAATGAACAACCCCCTGGCCGTGCAAACGATAGCCCTCATGTAGACGGCACTGAGTTCCATGAGGAAGAAATAGAGGAGGGTGAGTTGGCACCAGAGACACAGGTTATAGATCTCAATGACTGTGGAACTTCACATACCACTAGTCATGCTCCAGCGGTTGCAAGTGAATCTAGGATAGATAACAAGAACATTTCTTCGGTGCTGTCTTATGTCAGCTGTTTGGCATTAGATGGTCAACAGGAAAAACTTGATCAACATAGAAAGATGACAGTAAAGACAACTTCTGGGGCTCCTAATACTAAATCTAGCATGAAAGTCTATCCGCTGGACATGGAGGAAAGTGGGGAAGGTGGGTTGACCTCAGATATGCAGGTTACAGATGTCAAGGGCCATGGGGCTTCACACCCTAGCAACCCTGTTCCAGCCCAAGGTTCAATCACATACAAGACATGTAGCAAGGCAGATTCTTTAGTTCCTTCTTCCATCAGCATTCTGGCATCGGATGGTTTGAGTGGTCCTCAGGACAAACACGATCAACAAAGCAAGATGGCACCAAACACAACTCCTGAAGCTCTAGTAAGCAAATCTTGCATTAAAGTTTATCCACTGGACAGTGATGATAACCAGGGGTTGCTCTCAGAGGTGCCCAACCAGGAGTTTGAGCAAGAAATCAGAGATGCTTATGAAGAAATGTTTGGGGACATGAACCCTGATGATTTCTTAAACTATGATTTGGAAGTAATGGATGAAGATAAATCAGATGTTATAAATTCTCCATTTAAACTTTGGGATGAATTGGAGGATGGGGAGATTCCAAGTGTTTCATCATGATGAAGGAAAAACAGGATACCCAGAATTTATACAAGCCTAGCAAAGATCCTGCCAAGTGCCAAATGCTAAGCACCTTCCCCTTCAGAAACATGCATTGGGTTTTTGTTTTTGTTTTTTTTTTTGTAGAAACAATGTGTAATTCTTGAGCGCTTCATGTATCTGCTAGCAGCACTTAAGTTTTGCAGGTACTATTTATTGTTAGATAGTATGTTTTAGTTGTTTGTTTTTTCACCTTCCAGACCAGCGTAAGGTCTCCTTTATGTGAAACCGTCAAAGGCAGCTTGTTTGCTCCTTGCTGCAGAAATTTTGGGGCTGGAACTTTGGAATGCTTGCCATTAGTTGCTATAAAGCAATTATGGATTGAAACAATGTGTAGTTGATGAAGTTCTATACAAAATAGTGTTTTGAGAAAGTTATGGATTAAAAGCACACCAATTTGTTGCTGACGACATTTTTCTTTGTTACTAGAGGTTGAATTACATGGTGCGTCAGTGGTGAGGCCTTTGTTTTTCTCCTGAATCAGTTCAGTTGTCAGTAGAATTGTGATTTTGTTCAAAGAAACAAGCACTGTAGAATTGGGTTTTACTTTATGTTTTTGCAAAATAAATAACTACAATGCGCAAATGATAAGACACTACCATCAACAAAATATGGCTGGAGGATATCGCCTCGGTGCAGTGGCTGCGTCCGTCGACGTTTCAGGATTTATTTTCAGGACCGGTACAAATGCGTGTGTGTTCAGTGGAACTACGCATACCACGTAAGGGGACTTTGAGTCTATGATCTGGTTATGTACGTGCACTGGACGCACACACGTGTGGGTGCGGTGTGTGGTGTGGTGTCCGTACCATGTCAAAAAAAAAAAAAGGTCGAGTTTTTGTCAAAAAGGAAAAAATGACACGAGATTGTGACGATAGCAAACGGGGAAACGCAAGCCAGACACGTACTGCCCTGGAAACGAAGGAAAGGCGTTTTCGCCTGAGAGAAACGCAACCTCCCTTGGGCGTGGCGGTGCGAGACACCGAGGGGGTTATCGCTTATTTGCCACCCCCAATAATGCCCATCCTTTATTTGTCATCTCCCAGATTGCCATCCTTTATTTGCCATCTCCAACCATGCCCCCACTCCTTATATGCCATTTTCACCCTTTTTCCCCATTTTCACCTATTTCCTCATTTACAAATTCCTCTCTCCCTCTCCTCCTTCAAATCCGGCGGCCGTGGGCACGCCGGCGAGCATGGCGGCGCAATGGCGACAGCGACGAGCGCGACGCCGGCGAGCTCGAGGCGGACGCGGCGGCGGCGAGCGCGGTGGCGACGAACTCGAAGCGGCGGTGAGCTCGAGCTCAAGGCGGCTTTGGGGCGAGACGGCGGCGGCGACGGTGAGCTTGAGGTGCCGGCGCCGGCGCTAGGGAAGACGGCGGCGGCGGCATTGGGGGAGTTGGCGACAGCGAGCTCGAGACGCTGGTGCCGGCGCTTAGGGGAGACGTGCGGCAGCGGTGCGGAATGGCGGCGGCGGCACGAAGGGTATGCGGCGGCGGCGCGGAGGGATGCGGCGGTGCTGGCGTTGGGGGAGACGGCGACGGCGAGCTCGAGATCGAGGCGCCGAAGCTGAGGGGAGACGACAGCAGCGGCGGCTCAGAGGGGATGTGGCAGCGGCGCGGAGGGATGCGACGGAGCCGGCGTTGGGGGAGACGGCGACGGCCGGTGCCGCCGAGCTCGAGCATGTGGCCGGCGGCCATGGGGAAGGAGGAGAACCTTTTTTATGTTTTGTTAAATAGAGAAAAAGGATAGAAATGGGGAAAAGTGGTAAAAATGGCAAATAAATTAGTGTGGCATTGTTGGAGATGGCAAATTGGGGATGGCAAGCTTGGGGATGGCAAATAAAAGTGGGGCATTGTAGGGGGTGACAAATAGGCAATTTTCTCTTAGCCAATTGTGGCAGAATTGGCAAAAATGTTGGTGGCGAGTGCTCCTGTGGCGCAGATCTAACATTATAACCAAACGTATATCTAGATTAGAAAAAAATCAAATTTCATTTCATTTCATTTCAAATTTATCTACATTTGAGCTTTTTTAAATTCGATCATATATGAAAATTATAAATCAGTTAGATTTCAACTTTTTAGGTTCAATCATATTTTAAATATTTGAATCAGTAAGATTTTAAACTTCAAAATTCTTATGACAAAATTATTTCGTCACAACACCTTGGTATATTGGTCTGTGACGTTTTTTCTTGCTGTTGGTGACATTATTTGTGACGTTTTCTTTTATTTGTCACAAAAGAAGGGTTACACCCCCCATTATTTCTTATGACGCTTTCTATGGAAAAAAGTCATAAATCAATGACATATTATTTAGTTGTCATAAAAAATACGTCACAGAAGGCCATATTTCTTGTAGTGAAATATCAGCTGCTGATTAGCAACACATTGTAGTGTGAAGCATTGGTTTGTCAGAGTTGGCCAAAACATAGTAAGCACGGCGGCTAATATTGCCATCCCATCTGTGTCGGTTCAACCCACGAACCGACACAGAAGCGTGCGACGAACCGACACAGAAGGCATGGACTGGCGGCGACGGCGGCTCGGCAGGAGGAGCCGGAGGAGGGAAGGTGTCCTTCAAGATCATCCTCACCTCCGACCCCAAGCTTCCCTTCAAAGTGTGAGTATATCCATCTGTCACCGGCGAACCCGTCGGGCCAGATCTCCCCGGCCGCGCGCGCTTCCTCTGATCCTGGACGGCCGCCTTTGCCTCCTCGCAGGTTCAGCGTGCCCGAGGCGGCGCCGTTCACCGCGGTGCTCAAGTTCGCCGCCGAGGAGTTCAAGGTCCCGCCCCAGACCAGCGCCATCATCACCAACGGTACGGCGCCTTCACCCTCCGCTTCGCGGTTCCTCACGAGATCTTTCTTTATCCCGTCGAATCGTAACCTCTGCCCTCTTCCTCGATTCGCATGATCTTTTCACGGATGCTGTTTCTTATAAATCGAGTTTGCAATTTGGTGTTTTTGTCTTATAAATCGAGTTAGCAATTTGATGTTTTTGTGTGACTGCATAGAAGTATGGATGTTGCTCTATGTTAAAACATGACTGTCAAATGGAGAATTATGCTGTAGTATATATGTTGGTGTACATGAGAAGATTCAGTGGAAAATTTAATATTTGTTTACACATGCAAAATCGTTACACGTTGTGGTTTGAAGATGTATCACACTTAACCGGATTTGTAAACCTAGGTTTAATGTCTAGTTCGGTTCTAAAGGTTCACTGGACTGTGGCAAGCTGCTTTCGTAATTCCAAGAGTGACTTGATGAGCTTATGTTCTGGGGGTTGCTCGGGCAATATGTGGTTTTTATTGTCCAGTATCCAAATAAAATCAATTAATTTTGATGATTCCATTTACTTTATTAATGAGACGTGTATGACGTGAATAGGAATGCTTGCAACATGTACCTTTTGAGCTTTTGCACCTAGGCATCGCCATGACGTATTATCGCACTTGCTTCGTTCATGGCTGATCAGTGGTTACTCAAAAGTAAAAACCTTGCCGATTTTTATGGAGTGGTCATTGGGAATGTAGAGTGACCGTTCTTAGATTTTTCCTATCTCAAATGGGTTCATAATGTTAATATCATTTGCTCATAAAAAAATTTTAGACCATCGCATAAGGAATTCTCTAGCAGCATGTGAGGTATTCTTTCCCAGGCTGTTTATTTGTATGAATGAAGCTGTATAGTTTCTGGCTGTCAGTGTTGTTACGTGTAGGTGGGTGGTGGTGAGAAGTAACGTATTAACATGAGCCTCTAACTTCTTTTTTTGACTCAAAGAGCCTCTTAACTTCTTAATTCAACTGTCATTTGTATGATGAACTCCAGATGTTTAGAGCAGGAAAGTGGCGATCCATTAAAGTTTTGTCTATCATTCAATACCCAGTGTTCTTTCTTCCTTATCCTTATATTGTAATAAAATTGCCTTTTCTTTTGTGCAGATGGAGTTGGAATAAACCCACAGCAAAGTGCGGGTACGGAAAATCATCAAATTCACATTTACATCTGTTCCAGATCTCATTTTTTTTATCTAGTGTTCATGACATGTAATGATGAACTACTAGCTAGTAGCTACAACCTACAAGCCTACAAGAAGTTAATACTATTTTTAAAAAAACATTGTTTTTGTTCCACATAGGAACTTGGGTTGTGGACTAGAATAATTGTCTAGATTGTTATATGATACGATTGAATTGTAGGCTATTGATTTTTTGTTCATACAATGCTACCTGATTCATGCTGGCACTAAAGTTGACCACTAGAATTTTCATTAAGGTAATCAGCCGAAATGTAGCCCTGCATCTGTTTTTCATCCTCAAAATTAGGGCTTGGTAGCATATGAGATTTCCATGTTTTCATGGATATTGGGTGTGTCTTTGTTGGCTTCATTGATTTTTTTTTCAGGCCCAAAGTATCAAAGGCTACCGTTTAAGGCGTGTGTGCGGAGTTTATTACTCCCTCCGTCCCAAAATAAGTGAAGTTTTGGCTATACATCTAGACTTACTTATGTCTAGGTGAATAGCTAGAAATGCAGTTATTTTGGGACGGAGGTAGTAATTATTATGGAATCTTTCATGAATCCTTCCAGAATGATATCACACCTCTGTTTTGTTTGTCATTTCTCCATTATATTTGCTGATGTGAGTTGCTCCTTTTATTTACAGGAAACGTGTTCTTAAAGCATGGCTCGGAGTTGCGCCTCATCCCCCGCGATAGAGTTGGAGGGTTGGCTGCATATATTTCTATTTGTTACTAGAATCCGGGTCTGTCTATCTGGCAGTGGCCTGTTTGTTTGAAGGATCTCACAGTCGCTTGGATGAGTAGTGAAAAACAGGCGTTTTCCCTTTATGAAGTTATCAGACACACAACACAATTGACTGTCTTCAACAACAGCAAAAAACAAAAAGGGGCACTTTACTAGTATTTTATTGTGTTTACTGTGTGCACCGTTTGTTCCTCATTTGATCTGTTCCATGTCTGTCGTGTGGACCTCTTCGATGCCCAAACAGAATTTAAAATTTGAACGCAAAAGCACTAATCTGGGTTGTTGCATTTTTAAATCCCAAAAAGGAACAAAAACGTTTTAACTTGAGGACGTGATAATATACTAATGCAGAAGGATTTTGATTACAAGATCAGGAAAGTTACAAATAGACAAATTCAGACTATAGAGGCATACAGACGTCCATCGCCGTGCGGCACCGCGCCGCGCCCAGCTGCTGCTGCTTCGTGTGTTTCGTGTGCGTGTTATTCTGCCAAAAGACAAGCAAGCAACATGTTCGTAGATGCACGATGATATCAAATGAATATGGAATAAAACCAAAGAGCATGTGATTTTTATGGATCCTTGGCACGATGATTCCACGAGTGTACAAGTGCACGCACACCGGATGACCTGGTCGACTTGTTACGAATCTGAAATTTCTCAGTCCTTCTTACCTTAAGTTATCCTTATTTAGCCCCCCATGTCAGGTCCAACCGAGAGAGTTTGAAATACATAACTATCCATCACAGCTGAAAAAAACAACACAATGTCATGACCAGGAAGTGATGTTGGACTTGGAGGCGGGCGCTGATTAGACGTGCCAGCGTGGAGGCCAAAGATGGGCTATGCTGTAGAGGCTAGAGGTGAGTGCCGCTGCAAGTGTTGGAGACGGGGCGTCGGCATATGGATGCTACGTTGGCTATAAGGCTTGGTGTGGGAGCCACTGCTGTCCTAGAGGCGCCGACTAGAGGGGACGATGTGGACGCGGAAAGCGGGCAATACTGCAGAGGGCAAATGAGGTGGGCGCCTCCTAAGAGGCCGAAGGAGGGGTGTCAACGTGGAGGCTGGATTAGGAATGGCAAAAATACCCAATGGTCTGGGTACCCGCGGGTACCTGACCCGATGGGTTCGGGTTTGGGTCCAGTTTTGGACCCATGGGTACTCAGACCCGGACCCGAATTGCAGCGAATGACAAGTGGTCCCGGTCTCACAGCGGTCTCGGTCTCCCTCATTCCCCCAATCCCCCGTGACCCCGTCTCTCCAGCTGTACGGCCTAGTTGCCATCAATTACCAAAATCAAACAGCCCATGGGAGGCTTGATCTTACAGGATGGCATTTTTGCGAAGCCCAACAACGATTGTGGCTTCTCACCAATTTTCTCCATTTCTTACCGGTACTCAAAAAATGGAGTCGGTTCCCTTTTTTGTGTCTTACATGTACTAGTCCTTGGATCAAGCATGCTAGTACACACAGATTCTAGAAATTGTATCAAATATCATCACCAAAGTAAATTTCATCAATGTGCGAATGCCGACCTGGCAATTATGACTATTATTAGGCACGTAGGCCTAGAATAGCGGAAACATTAAATATAAGTTCAACTCCAAAAATAAAGTAGCAGCAAAACATACCCACAAGCAAGCTGCAGGTTGAGCTCCTAGATGTCGTCAAAATTTTCATCTTGAACTCTAGCAGCGAACTCCTCCTCGTGGTACTCGTCTTCTTCAGACTCAAAAGCACTGCGAGCCATAAATTTCTCGTTGGATTGAGCAACCATACGTTAGAAACATGAGGTTGAGTATATTTAACATACAAACCAGTTGACTAATGCAAGTAAGACCCTGTTCTTTTCAGCTTAACGGCTTAACAACTGAATGACTTATCTACATTACGAAAAGACATATGCTTTGACTTTTTTGAGTCTGTTTTCTCGTTGTCTTGAAGGTGGGTCCTAACATTTTAAGAAGCAAGTCAAACGAAATGGATCCAAATCTTGAGACTACCTCGAGAAGCTCTCGAAGTTCTCATTTTAGTTGTTCAGCTGTTTAGAACAGCACAAAAGAACAGGACCTAGGACCTAAGTGTTTCAAGGAAAGGTTCGGTTTATTTTCATAAAGCCAATTTTAAAGAATGTCTCCTGAACATTTCAAAGTATTTTGCAGAGTAACGTTATTTGAATCATCTGAATCCTTTACTTTTGAAATTTTGGCCCCAACCGGGTTAATCAAAAGCTGGCTATCTCATGGTGCTAACCGTGGTTTTCATCTTATCCCCCGCAACACCAATTGAACGATAGAAAAAACCCATTTGAAAATAAATAGAGGGAAGAGGGAATAAAACTACCATTGTGATCACGCCACCGTTGTCCGCTCTTGATCGTGGGCACGACTTTCATTAAATTTCTAGTCTATAGAGTTTGTACGCTTTACCCACGAGAGATGAACGTCCCCGGGAGTCACCCAAAGTGGTACAAACATGACAAAGCCTATGACCAACCTTCTCCTAGATCAAGCATTCCCACTAAGGATTACACGATTGTGCCAGTGCGTTCAATTGACAGAAGTCTCCTCTTGTGCCATGTAGTATGTGTTCGATCTCCATTTTCTACAACATCTTCTGGAATGTCCGAACCAAGAGTCCCGAAGGCTACTCAAGTAGGGCTTGCCCATACAAGCACTCGATGGTCTTACTATTGTACTTAGTCTTGACAACCACAAGGTGTCTGTCCTTATGAATTTGCATGGTTCCCGCACTGGGCCCGAATCTTGTGCGATGTGATCGACCTTTCTTGCAACCATCCATCCAAATCAGGGTTATAAACCATTTGATAAAACCTAGATAGCACTCACTATCTTGTTCTAGCATTTTACTAAGCATGATAGCCTCAACTATCATGAAAAGAATATTTGCACCAACAAATCATTTATTGAGATAGTATCATCACATCAAAAGAATATTTGACTAATGACAATGCTAATCAAGTGTAAAATAAACTATACAAAGATGGCAGCGATAATAATTAAATAATAATACCAAGGTGATATTAACTAGCAGTCAATGTCCGACAAGAAGCTGACAGATGCTAGAAGTCGACGGAAGCCTGAGTTCATGGCCCATTAGAAGAATTGGATAGAGGCGTGTTGGATAGGAGTTTTATCCGATATTGACTTTTGTATATATTTCTTTGCTTTAACTTTCTAAGTTTATTTGTAAGTCGACTTTGTGTCATTTTAGGACTTTAGTAATTTAAAAGTACCTCTTTAATACGCGTAAAGGGATCAAAACTTTATAGAGCAAAACCTTATTTTTTTTTGTCTTTTACTATTTTTATTAATATCTCGAATCCGATCTATTTCACCGAAAAGATTCAACTCTCAAGTGGAGTTGACTTGACGTATGCCAATCCTTCACTTGTGGTTATCTTGCAAATTATCCTATCTTGATTTGGTTCAATCTATAGTTTATATCTACTATTTTTTGTTTGGTTTGAGGATTGAAATGGTCCTACTAATTTTCCAGACTGAATACAAAGATGTAATGGAACATGAATTTACAAGCAAATCAGTGAGTGTACACCAACATAATTTAACTTCAACCATGAATTCCCAGGCTGTATACAAAGACGTACAAGACTGAATACAAGCAAAAAAACAGTCACGTACTCTGTTCTGATAGGAAAAACAGTTACACTTAACTGAATAATTTAACTTCGACCAGGAATATTACCACAGAAAAATTTATCATAATAACAATAGTTAATGATAGAGTCCAAATTCGCATAACATAGTCATAGTCTGAAGTGCACAAGTCCAAATTCGCCTAACTTAATCCTACACATTGATTTGAGTGAGTGAGATAGAGGGGATGCAACCTGAAAGAGAGAAATAAGAAATTTCAAAAATCAATCAATGAAATAATAAGGGAGGAGCAAACAGTAAAATACACCCTTTCACTAAGGACATATCATTGAATCAGTAAGCAAGATGAGAATTAATAATAGGTGAGATGGATAATTATTAACCTTTGTCAGATGCTGCACATAAATCCTACTTACCATATAAGTTTCATTGCAATGACTTGTAAGACTTGTAAGTTTCATTGCAATGACTTGTAAGACTTTCAAATAAAAAAGTGTGATTTCAGGATGAGAAAAAAGTAATGATGATACAAAGAAAACACACAAAAAACTACACTGAAAATACAATTTAACAATAGCCTCCAAGTCATCATACAACCGAACTGGAAGCTCAAATAGCAAGGCATCTTACATAAAAGATTAATCAAACAAAGATCATGCAATTCAGGCCAACTTAAACCTGACATGAATGAATCTCAGAAAACAGTAGCACAATATTAAGATATTGAGCAGCAAACACAGCTGCTAAATACATTGGCACAAGACATGTCATATAACAGGAACATTATTTATCATCGGTCTAGTCTAGAAACCTTTGAGACAAAACAAGCTACCGCTGGAGAATTTCTTCTAACCTTGCAGTTAAAAGGATAAAACACCAGAATAGCTTCCCACGAGATGGATCCAAGAGTGGTATCCCTTTCCAAAGGACAAATGAATATACACAGTAACTTCAAGTACCTGCAAAAAAAATGAAATGATATGGTCAATTTTCTGTGCTCCAAGGGGAGCAAACTGTACGAGTGAAAAGAAGTTCAAGAAATCAATTATACAGTAATAGGGGAACAAATCAATCGTTCTGCAGCAAGAAATAGCCGTCTCAAGATTATCTAGCCGTTCTAGATCTGTTCGTGAGAATGATTTGGCTCAGATTCAAAACTGGCAAAACTAGTTCAAAGGCACGTTTTAGTTGCTCTAAAATGCAACCTCTTTCTTTGGATCAGAACAAATCACAACAAGCCGCTCTCATTCTAGGGGGATCTGACCGAAGGGCATGGGGACTCGAGGACGTACCGAATCAGGTGGTTGGTGCCATGGGCGGCGGCGGCGGCGTCGACGAGCAGGGCGTCGACGAGCGGCGGCAACGGACGGAGCAGGGCGTGGGAAGGCCGGAGACAGATACAAGTGGCTGAGGAGCGTCGTCGGCGAGCAGCGAAGGGACGCCGAGAGAGGTGGATGGGCGGTGCTGACGAGCGGTGGAGCAGCGCCGACGATGGGAGAGAAGCACCGTGCGTCGCCCTCGAGTCGCGGCGTCGTCCGATGAATCTGGAGGAATGACGGGGTCACGGGATATGGCTTAGGGCTGGCATCTCAAGTGATGCCTTGGTCGGGAACAAAGGCATCCAGTGACGCAAACCAAACAAGTTGGTTTTTGGATCGGATGGTCCTGGACAGGGCGGTCCAGTGAACCAAACAGCCCCTAAACGACTCTCTTGTGCATCATTGTTGTGATCAGTATTCAGGAACAAACAAAGATTCAGGGGAAGGTCATTCTTAATTATGAAACTACAGCACCGATCCCTAGTTAAAAAGCGACACCGTGTTTCTAGCAATACTGCATGTCTGTAAATGTATACTGCAAATTATAAAGACAAAACATGCAGTTCAATCATTTGATTATTCTAAAAATGATATAGTTTGATTTCAACAAGTTACAGGGGAAGGTGGATTTTAAACACAAGGGATATAGCATCAAGTTATGTCCGTGTCACCAATATCACTTGCACACACAACCTAGAGTAGAAAGATCATGCTAGTCATTCTTACGAGTAAATACCTTGACAATACGACGGAACAACAATACAAGCCACTGCCAGAAAAGAACAAGGAAATTGGATGTCTTAGGTTTCTGTTGAGGACTTGGCCCGAAGAGACCTTTGTACAACTCCTTTTGCTTTTGGTACAAAGCTTTATCTTGCTCAGCGAGCGACCGAAGCTCCCGAAGGATATTCTTGTCCTCTGGGGAGTACTTCTTGGCTTTCAGGAAGTCCTCCCTTGCTGATTCTGTCTGACCAAGTTCTGCTCTAGCTTTTCCTCGTCTGAATAATGCTTTCACGTTGTTTTCTTCCTCTGACAACACCTAATAAATAGGGTTATGCATTTGATCAATCATCAATGTAATAATATCAGGCCAACTGTTTGGTGAACATTAATCATGCACACCGAGTTTTCTGCCCTTTTTGACATTAAGAGTTTATAAAAAAAATTGCGTTTAAAACCTCCAATCAAATTAAATACATATTTTATGCAATGCTATACAATATAGATGGACTCAATGTACAGTAAATGATGAGTTTGAAGAACAAAGTTAATAAAGTGTTATAAAATGAAAAACATACAATACTGCATTGTGCGATGGCCTCATCATATCTCTTTAGTTTGTTAAGGCATGCAGCCATGTTGAGATGGCAGGGGTTTTTCACAGCCAAAGCCATATCTCTGTACTTCCCAAACAATTGAAACATGAAATCATCTCCCATGTATGTGATGGCCTGAAAGAGGAAGCAACAAATCATTGTTACTAGAGTATCTCAAAAAAATGAAAAATACAAACTTGGTACAACATTATAAAGCAGGCCACTAACCATCTCATATTGTTGCATAGCCTCATCATATTTCTGTTCTTTGAAATAATCGTTACCCTCAAGTTTCCTCCTATCGGCTGCTTCAATCCTCTCTTCTACCGTCATGTCAATCCGGGCTTTTCCCTGATTTTTTCAGGCAAGTCATCATGATTACAAGCTTCTTACAGATAAATCCAGTTTTAATTTGAGAAAGGGTAAAATTATAATAGGCTACTGATAGTCATAGTCTACTATCTGAAATAATCATGGCAGACCAACAATGCACCACTTGGTATTTTTCATTCATTTTTGGATGGATTGCATTCATGCCATTATAAGTCGCAAGAATTGCATGGTAGTTCATTTTTTGCACTGCCATTCAATTTTTCAACTTTATAATGCCATGTATGCAATTAAACCTTCATTGTTTTTTTTGTTTATTCTCTAATCTCTATTTTTATAAGCCTTTATTTGGTTAGGTGGGGTTGGGTGGGTGTGGGTGTTTGTTGTTACCTCCTTGACATTATCAAAGCCAATGAGTTCAACTTCATACATAAGATCTGCCATTGGAGGGACATTTGGGAACGAAAAGTTTCCTTCTTTCCCATAACCTAGCTCCCAGCCAACATGTAATAATGCACGTTCCCCGCTCTTCATGTTAGCGACACCAATGCCCAATCCGGTCATTTCCTTTTTCTCTGATGATGGAAATATAAGTTTCAAAACATGTTATTCCAAAGGCGATTGGTATTGGTAGCTTCCAGCCATACTATTTACACTTTCCATATGAATAATCATAGGCTACTTAGGCCTCATTCTCTTTGCCCAATCTAACTTATCATTGACTTCATAGGTAAAGTCAATAAGTTCGATAAGGCGAAAAGAATGAGACCTTATTCTAAGCCTCCCTCATAAGGTATTTTTTGAAAAAAAATCTAACGGTTCACGTTTTATCAAAGAAAAAGTATGAGCAGGTTTTGCCATTCATTCTATCATTTTGGTCTCCAAGGTGCATCCCAAAGCGGTAAAAGGCACTTTAACGAAGTAGACCAGACTTTCCAAGCCACCTTGGCAAGCTCTCAAATTTCAGCTTAAGCAAATAAGAAGATAAGATAAGCTGAAAAGAAGGAACCCAAATCTTAAAGCTTAGATCACATGGAATTTATGGATGACATGTAAACAACAGAGAAAAATGAGTTTATTATATTGCCATGGATCTAGACACAACAACAACAACAACAACAACAACAACAACAACAACAAAGCCTTTACGTCCCAAACAAGTTGGGGTAGGCTAGAAATGAAACCCAATAGAAGTCACCAACTTTTGTATGTAAAGAGTAAAAGAGGTGGGTGAAAAGTTAGGCCATGGATCTAGACGAAATCAAAAAGAAAAAAATTAAGTGAATTTACTTGTACCTTTTCCAAGGACAATTTCAACTGGATGCTGTTCTTGCCATGTATCCTCAAATTTATGCAAAGAGCTTCCAACCCATGCTCTATAATGCACTGTACAGATTAGGAGCACGTAAGCAGCCATTATTTTCTCAGTTAATTTCCTTCAAACCACTCAAAAATAATAAGATATAGGAGTATAATAGAAAGGCAGGCTGGTGCACTGATATATGAAGAACAAGGTAAACAACCATACTTCATCCAGACAACAAACAGATATTCATACATCAATGTGCTTATACAGATTATGGCAGTAAGCCATCTGTAAAACGAGCAAGGCTAAATATTAGACAACAAAGTAAATATATTATATATATCATTACATATCAAAAGAAGAAAAATAAACAGAAGGATGCAATCAATTTGAACATCAAATGCAAGTATGAACATAGAGATGGAGCATATCAGCATATGGATTCAATTTGGTGCTGGAACTATTGCGTTCAAGCTAACTTGGTTGCATCTCCCTGTATACGCAGGTAAACTGGCTGATTGTACTGAAAATTGTAAAGGGGGTGAATATTATCACATGGTCATCAATCCCAGTGTGCCACAACATCAATGAACATGTAAAATTTAAAATGCTGTCCCTTCAAAAGGTTACAAATGTTCTCCCTACTCTATGTGCATGATAATCCTTAAAAAACAGCCATTACATGAATTATGTTAATAAAATAAATAGCGCAGATGGCATCATTCTAGGAATCAACAACAGACACAAGGCAAACATATTATTTGTGTCATAATGTCATACTTACCAAAGCATGTAGCAAATTTTGAGGGTGCCTTCCCATGGCCTTCTTTGATGACTTGCTTCTTCACTTGATCATGGAGAACTTCCATATCAGTGGTAACCACAGGTGGGGCACTGCCATCTTGGGGAGGCTCCGAATGCACAAAAGAAGCTTCTTCCACTGTTATCTCGTTATCACTAGAACCTAAAAAAACAAAACGTAGTTCAAGCATCAAGGTCGCGAGGTTTTTGAAATATTCTCCATCTTGATACAATAGTGCATTGTTTTTGTCTGACTATTTGTGTCTTACTATCAGTATCAACTAAAATAACTCGATCATGCATAGTACGAAGCGGCATCCAGAAATACCAACGCATGATCTTCATATCAAGTTGTGATACAGAGACTACTAGAGTCACAATCAGTGGCAGATCCACCGCTCGGACGGGGGTGAAGCTCATGATGTGCACCGATGTAGGGTTTCAAATCCAAAAATGGGAAAATCTTCCTAAAGATGGTACCAGTGTTTTTTGAAGCGTTTGCCATGTAATTTTTTTGGAAAATGAACAAATTATATGGTCGAATTTGGCTAAAATCCGAGCTCATCAAATAGAGACAAAGAGAGATGACGTTGGGCAGAGGGGGAAATCACAGAGAGAGAGAGAGAGTGAGAGAGATAAGGTTGGGAGGGAGAGAGTCAGTGGAAACCACACCTTGGCACTCGGACGCATTGTCACTGGGATGCGCAGCAGCACGTGGGGCAGCGGTCACCACAGGGGAGCGGCTGCCCATGCCAAATTACCAGGCGAGGCCGCGCAGGGAGCAGGGCGGAGCGAGAGAGAAGATGGATTGGGTGGGAACTAGGGAGCAAGGCGGCGGGGCGGCGGCGGCTACCAGCGGCGGCGGGAGCTCCCCAAGGCGGCTAGGTTATGGGGAGACCGGGAGAGAGGCGACGGGCCGGGATGAGACGGGAATCCTCTGACATTGAGGGCTCATTTGGGAGCAACGGGGAACAAAACCGGGTGAAAAAATCCCCTAGGGGATTTTTTGGTCATTTCATTTCCCTAGTGCTTCCCTTCTTCTTCCCCTTCTGCCCCCGTTCTTCCCCCATTTTTTACGTATTCTTCATTTCATCCAAAGAGACGATGCCTCCCCCATTTTCTCTTGCCGGCATCCCATACGACCGAGGCGACGCCGCTCTCCTCCTCTCGCCGGCGACGCCGCCCTCCTCCTCCCGCCGGCGTCACCTACGGCCGAGGCGGCGGTGCCCTCCTCCTCTCGCTGGGGCAGGGATGCAGAAGGGGAGGGGGCCAGAGGCGGAGGCGGAGGGAGAGGGGGGACAGAGGTGGCAGAGGCAGGGAGGCGGAGGGGGAGGCGGCGGGAACGGCGGAGGAGGGGGAGGCCGCGGGGACGGAGGCCGCGGGGGAACGGAGGTGGAGGAGGCAGGGAGGAGGCGGGGACGGAGGCGGAGGCAAGTGTGTGCGAGGAAGAATGACGGGGAGAATTTCCACACGTCGGGTGGAGTGGTCGATTTCCCCGGGGAAAGGGTGGGGAAGGAGCCCAATAATCCCTGTCAAACGGGCTTTCAAATGGATCTAAAAAATTTTCTGCGAATTTTTCCACGCGGGATCCCCACGCCGGGATTGGGCTGGGATCTCGGCTGGGAATATGGTTTCCAAACAGGCCAAGGCAATGTTAAAGGGTTTCATTCGACTCATCGTGGCCGTAGGTTGCTCGATCAACGGTCACAGGTTCGCCCCCGCAGGCCAGACTCTCTCCCTTCCTCGAATTGGTCGGGTGCTCTTTTATCTTGGAAAATTATACAGATACCCCATGGGAAATTAGCAGCGCCTACGAATGATATAAATACTACTGTTGCTTTATCTTTACTCATATTGAAATATTTTCAAACTCCAATGATATAAAGACGAGACTGTTCCGATGGATGAGCCACCGCGCGAATGATGGAGCGAAGGTGGAAAACGAGCAGGATTGGAGTTTGGACCTCTCCTCTGGGTAAATTTCCCGAAAAGTTAATTATAGGTTCTTCTCTCCATCGGAGCAGGATTGGAGTTTTCAGCACGAATTTTCTCCTCTGGGTCGCCCCCACGGCAACTCTCCGTATTCAACTCGAGCAGCTCACCGGCGGCGAACCTCCAAACTCCAATCCTGTTCGTTTTCCACCTTCGCTCCCTCATTCGCGCGGTGGCTCATCCGCCGGCGAGCGGCGGCGTCTACCAGCATTGGTACCATGGAGCTTAGCCTCTCTCCTCCGCTCTGTTCGATTTAGAGAGCCCTGGAACGATAGGCGTTGTCATTTGTGAAAGATGATGATCAACTGGCTTAGCTAGGGAGAAGACGACAATGCGATTCTCACCTCTTCCCCATTTGTTAAGATTTCTTGATCCCTGCAGTTGCCAATTGCCGCTACAAAATGCTCTCTCGGCTCTGCAATGACATTCAACAATTGTTCGATGAAGTTAGGTCGAAATGCAACCATTCCACCATTAACGTGTTCAATTAAAGAAATGTTATCTTAGTCTGACAAAAAAATCAGCAAATAATTCTATGTATATTTACCAATCCATCCATTTCAAATGATGTTCATATGCTACTGAACACGTCCTAATGCAAATTCCCTGGGAGCAAATTTGCGCACTTTGATCTATACGTCTGGACAAATCACGATTATCAGTCGCCGACACTGACCAGATGAACTGGCGTGGGCGTTGACTGGAACCAGCAGCGACCCAAGCTTGTTGTCCTTGCAAATCAATTTGCTCCTCTCTTTGCCCAATTTCCCCTTCTTTTCCCTACCTGAGGTAAGAGAGCGAAGGAGAGAAGGCTCCATGGTACCGACGTCGCTCGTCGGCTGATGAGCCACAATGCAAGCGAGGGAGCAGAGGTGGAAAATGGAGCAGGCTTGTAGGTTCGCCGCCTACAAACCTACAGATCAAGGGCCATCTCATCTCCTCTCTCTTTTGTTGGCCTTTCTCGGTCTGATTACTACTATCACCCTAATGTCTTCTTCAAGGCAAGTGGCTAGCGAATTCCACAAGGGTCCACCTTCTACGCTAATATTTGCCATCACAACGTATATTTTTTAAGACCTTATCAACAATGTTTATTTAAAAGGTTTCTTACATTTTTTACGATGATTACATCTGATGTAGACTTTTCGATATTCCAGTATACAGATAATACCATTATATTGATTAACACATATCAATTCAGTGTGATCTTTCTAACATCTATGTTGCATATCTTTAAAGAGTTTTTTGGTTCTACAAGTTAATTACAACGAATCTTTAATTGTATCCATCTCTGTGAATGCCGATTTAACTTTCCATATAGCAGCTATCCTTGGTTGCACGGTTGGAACCATCTATATCCAATATTTGAGCCTCCCGTGTCAACTCATCATCCTTCAAGAAAAGATTTCCCCCCCTCTTAAGCCTTATCGATAAAAGACTAGTAGGCTAGCAAGCATGCTACTAAATTTTGCGGACCTTCGCTCTTTGCTTTTCCAAGCTGCCAATGAGCGTTATCAAGTAATTTGTTAAGTTTCAAAGCAATTTCTTGTGGCATGGTAAATGAATCCCATAAACTTAGTGGTAATCTTTTTGCTTGAAAAAACATTTATGCAAACCCAAACGACAAAGAGGGCTAGGTGTTACTAACCTGGCTGCACATAACGATGGCTTTCTCCTTAAGTTTTTGCACAAACTCTTCTATCGTTTTGACACTCCATGGGCGCATTGGACCTAGCAAATTCTTTATCCTTGCTCACTCCCTTGGAATGTTGTATCCAAAGGAGGCTTTTGGTGGTGTGATATCCTGAAACTTATGTTTAAGTACTTAGCCATTTGTGCTCGCACTATGGGTGATGGTGAAAATTTAGATTTTAGAAAGAACGCTTGCATGATGCACCTCTAGTTGAGCAACTTTCTGAGGTCTTCTCTGCATGTAGTCACAAAAAATCGAGCATGCACTCATTCTTCTCAGCAGTTATAGATGGACTGTTTTGCCATCGGCATGGAGCAACCATGGGCTACAAGTAGACCTGATCATGTGTCGAGTTCAGTGGGTTCGGGCGGGGTTTTCAAAACCTTAACAAAAATCTATCAGCCCAAGCCCAAACCGACCCGGTGCACAGGGTCAAAAATTTGGGCCCGAACCTAACCCAAAAAACAAAAATCCAAACCCAAACGGCTGTTTTCGCAATTTCTATGGCCTAAACCCAACCCGACCCGATGGTCGAGCTTCTAAACGAGGCCCGATCCGACCAGGTCCACTGGTAGGGATGGATCGGATTGGGTTTTTAGATCGGGTACGTTGGGTTGGGCTACCCATAAGCAGGTCTACCTACAAGAGCTTCACACCTTTTATGCGCTATTTGATGTCTTGACTTTTGAGCAGAATGGAGACTCCTAGAACTATATTTAGAACAAAAACAAATACTCTAACAGATTTTACAGGAACGTCACTTCCCTTCAATATTGTTTGGAAGAGCAACAGTCAACTCAAACATAAACTATTATTGTGGTTGATCTTGCTCATTCGGTTAAATTCTTGAAGTCTTCTTCGTCGGAAGAGAATTTGGAATGGGAGTATAGCCTTCTCACTTTGTAAATTCAATGTTGAATAAATTTCATCTTCAATGCTCAGCTGCGAAAGATATATGGACTCTTTTCTATCGTAATAACTTCGTATAGCATACATTATACGAAGCTATACGAGCAATCAATTTGAACATCAAATGCAAGTATGAACATAGAGATGGGAGGGGCTCGCCCACACGCTGGGGTCTGCTCGCCCGCCTGACGTGTGGGGCCCTCGCCCGGCGCCTGAGGGGCTCGCCCACACGCTGGGGTCTGCTCGCCCGCCTGACGTGTGGGGCCCTCGCCCGGCGCCTGAGGGGCTCGCCCACACGCTGGGGTCTGCTCGCCCGCCTGACGTGTGGGGCCCTCGCCCGGCGCCTGAGGGGCTCGCCTACACGCTGGGGTCTGCTCGCCCGCCTGACGTGTGGGGCCCTCGCCCGGTCTTCTCCAGGACTCTTCATACCCCGGTATTTATTATACCGACAGTACTGACGTCAATCGTCAGCTGATGAGCCACAGTGCGAGTGAGGGAGCAGAGGTGGAAAATGGAGCAGGCTTGTAGGTTCGCCGCCTACAAACCCACGGCAAGTTGTCATGTTGGATCTAGAGGGTGGTATGCGTGCGAACCGGAGAGGTGTAGCAGAAGGGATGCATAGTATAGGAGGGTTGGCTGGACCGTGGGGTGAACCAGTGACCGTTGTTCGAGCGAGCAACAGGTAGAATAAGGCGAATGAAACCCCATGACATTGCTATATAATGTCAGGGGATACCAATTAGACGGGCCGATGGGGTCATAGGGAAAACTGAAGAGCGAGTGGTGACTGTTGACGCCGCATCCTCTATGCAATGTCAAGAGGTTGCATTCCCCAATCTTGATCATTCGTTCCCAGATCAAGGGCCATCTCATCTCCTCTCTCTTTTGTTGGTCCTTAATTCTTGGTCCGATTACTACTCTCACCCTAATGTCTTCTTCGAGGCAAGTGGCTAACAAATTCGACAAGGATCCACCTTCTACGCTAATATTTGCCATCACAACATATATTTTTTAAGACCTTATCAGCAATGTTTATTTAAAAGGTTTCTTACATTTTTTACGTTGATTACATCTGATGTAGACTTTTTGATATTCCAGTATACAGATAATACCATTATATTGATTAACACATATCAATTCAGTGTGATCTTTCTAACATCTATGTTTCATATCTTTAAAGAGTTTTTTGGGTCTACAAGTTAATTACAACAAATCTTTAATTGTATCCATCTCTGCAAATGCCGATTTAACTTCCCATATAGCAGCTATCCTTGGTTGCACGGTTGGAACCATCTCTATCCAATATTTGAGCCTCCCATGTCAACTCATCATCCTTCAAGAAAAGATTTTGCCCCCCCTAAGACTTATCGATAAAAGATTAGTAGGCTACCAAGCATGCTACTATGTTTTGTGGGTAGATTTGGTACTTGTCAATGCAAACTATCCTTCATTCCGACCTTCGCTTTTTGCTTTTTCAAACTGCCAATGAGCGTTATCAAGTAACTTGTTAAGTTTCAAAGCAATTTCTTGTGGCATGGTAAATGAATCCCATAAACTTAGTGGTATTCTTTTTGCTTGAAAAAACATTTATGCAAACCCAAACGACAAAGAGGGCTAGGTGTTATTAACCTGGCTGCACAAAAAGATGGCTTTCTCCTTAAGTTTTTGCACAAACTCTTCTATCGTTTTGACACTCCATGGGTGCCTTGGACCTAGCAAATTCTTTATCCTCACTCACTCCCTTGGAATGTTGTATCCAAAGGAGGCTTTTGGTGGTGTGATATCCTGAAACTTATGTTTAAGTACTTAGCCATTTGTGCTCGCATTACGAGTGATGGTGAGAAATTTATATTTTAGAAAGAACGCTTGCACGATGCACCTCTAGTTGAGCAACTTTCTGAGGTCTTCTCCGCATGTAGTCACAAAAAATCGAGCATGCACTCATTCTTCTCAGCAGTTATAGATGGACTGTTTTTGCCATCGGCATGAAGCAACCATGGACTACAAGTAGACCTGATCATGTGTCGAGTTCAGCGGGATCGGCGGGGTTTTCAAAACCTTAACAAAAATCAGTCAGTCCAAGCCCAACCCGACCCGGTGCACTAGGTCACAAATTTAGGCCCAAACCTGACCCAAAAACCAAAAATCCGAATTCAAACAGCTGTTTTTGCAATTTTTCAGGCCTAAACCCAACCTGACCCGACGGTCGGGCTTCTAAACGAGGCCTGATCCGACCCGGTGCACTGGTAGGGATGGATCGGATTGGGTTTTTAGGTCGGGTACGTTGGGTTGGGCTACCCATAAGCAGGTCTAGCTACAAGAGCTTCACACCTTTTATGCGCTATTTGATGACTTCACTTTTGAGCAGAAAGGAGATTCCTAGAACTATATTTGGAACAAAAACAAATACTCCAACAGATTTTACAGGAATGTCACTTCCCTTCAATATTGTTTGGAAGAGCAGCAGTCAACTCAAACATAAACTTTTATTGTGGTTGATCTTGCTCACTCGGTTAAATTCTTGAAGTCTTCTCCGTCGGAAGAGAATTTGGAATGGAAGTATAGCCTTCTCAGTTTGTCAATTCAATGTTGAATAAGCTTCATCTTTTCATTCAATGCTCAGTTGTGAAAGATATATGGACTCTTTTCTATTCCAGTTATATCTTCACCAAGCTAACCATGTGGCCCGACCATTCGTCAAGGAGCTCTTCTCCAATGTTTGTTGGCATATTTGGTTAGAGCGAAATGACAAGATCTTTCGGTCAATATTTTTCTAAAAAAAGTGGCCACCAAAGCTTGAGATGAAGGCAGGCTAGAGCAGATCGGGACTCGTCGCCATGGACATCGAGGATGGCATAGCCAGGTCAATCGGCGTGGGGCGAGGTGGTGGCGTTAGACGGCTTCTCTACTGCCTTGGCGGAGCATATCAGAGCAAAAAGGCACTCGGATGGCTCGGCGATGTTGAGTTGCCATATCTGGGGGTGGCGATGTTAGATGTTGTGCCTCCCTTCCCATCTTGGAAAGCATATCCTTTATTCTCTCACTAACTTTGCGCCATTGATATATGTGTCATGGCTCGCATGGGCCCACGTGCTAATGACCTAAGAATCAATAAGTCAAAAGATCCATTCCCCTCGTCTTGGTGGCTCCACAGGAGAAGATCAAGGTACGTAGAGGAAGAGAGGAAAGGGAGAGAATGTGCGGTGAGTCAGCCGGCATGCGGCGGTGCACGTGGCAACGAGCGGCTCACCGACTGACGAACGACGGTGAGCTGTCAACAACTCGTGGGCACCTCCCATCCCCTCTATTGTGCTATCTCGAGTAAATTAAGAAGAAGCACAACAGAGAGATAGAGATATTGAAATAAGAAGACAAGGCAGCTGGACTCTGACAAACGACCAATACAACATGTTGGTGCTCAGGTATGCGAGCGGCCAGCGCCCTAACCCGAGGCAGTTTCATGTAAACTTAGGGAAGAAAATTTAAGGACGAAGTGTTAAACTAAATGGTACGATCTAGAAGGATCCAACTATTTTGGTAGGACAAGGTACATTAGGATTGCTTGATTGTAATCACTTCAATATGATTCCATATTTACAATAGAATTGTTTGTGATCCAACCCATCATGCGCTATATAAATGCCTACGAGGCAATACAAAATCATCCATTGTTCACAATTCATTCTCTTACATGGTATCAGATCTAGAGGTCTCAAATTCAAGTCCAGGTATACACAGTTGTCCGCTTCCACATGTTTGAGGCCCAAGGCACCACCTTATTATCAATTGAGTAAATGCATGTGTGTCCCTAAATTATTAGTCGATTCTCATCCAGGTTCAATTATTTGAAATTGCAGTTTTGGGTCCCTAATCTTTTTAAGTGGGTTTGTCCCGGTTCAAACTTGTCATGTGACAGCATAGGAACTGATGTGGCGCTGATATGATCGTCATGTCACATAAATTACTTTAAAAAAAACCAAAAAATTTCAGAAATCATAAAAAATACAGGAAATCATAAAACAATTAGGAAAATTCATAAAATTTAGAAAAAAAAACACTTGAGGGCTCCCATACGCCCTGATGCTAGACGTCTTACGCTTACAACTATAGAGGGATTAAAGGCGACCACACTGTCTTTATGTTTCTTTTAATATTTTATGATTTTTTTTCATATGTTTATGCTTTTTTAATGATTTCCATGATTTTTTATCGATTTTCCCATTTTTTAAATTATTTCCCCGTATTTTTATGATTCTTTTGATATTTTCTACATGTTTTTAATGTTTTCTTGTTTTTCCTTTTTTTCATTTTTAAATTTTTAAAAATAATTTTCCCACTTTTTATTTTAAATGATTTTTTAAAATGATTTCCACGTATTTTATTTTTTTAACGATTTCCCCTTTCTAAAACTAATTTAAGTGACATGTACGCACCACGTCAGCTCTAGAGCTGTCACGTGACAAGTTTGGATCGGGACGGACCCAGTTAAAAAGATTAGTGGGCCCAAACTGCAGTTTTAATGAATACGGACATAGATGAGAGTCGACTAATAGTTTAGGGACCGCTTGTGTACATTACTCTTATTAATTTATACTTTTTGATAAATTAGCCGATTCATATAACTTAATATGGTATCAGAATGAAAAGATTATAATCAATCAATCCTTCAGAACGATGAGATTATAATCAATCAATCCTTTTATATCATAGCATACCTAGCTGGATCCTTTTTGAACCATACCATACACTCGAAAAAGACCACAAGAGGGAAGATAGTATGGTCATTGATCTGGAAACATACGGTCAACATTGAGGGAATGTAATACTCCTCATTAACATTGATTTTATTGCATTGTTTGGCCTATACAGAACAAAAATTTTTTATTTAATTAAACTTAAGAGTAAAATACACGGGCGGTCCCTAAACTATTAGTCAATTCTCATCTAAGTTCCCAATCAATGAAACTGCATTTTTGGGTCCCTAATCTTTTAAACTGAGTCCGTCTCGGTCCAAACTTGCCACGTGACAACCCTATAGCTGACGTGGCGTTGACATGTCACGTAAAATAGTTTTTTTAAAAATAATTTTAAAAATTATAAATACATGGTAATCATTTAAAAATCATTAAAAATGAAAAAAAATCATTAAAATGTGGAAAAATTATTTTAAAAACATAAAAAGGAAAATCATTAAAAACATATAGAAAATATCAAAAGAATCATAAAATATGGGGAAATCATTTAAAAATGAAAAATAAATAAAAAATCATGAAAAAAAATCATAAACTTATTAAAAAGAAACGTAAAGACAGTGTGCTCGCTTTTAATCCCTCTATAGTTGTATGCACAAGACCTTTAGCATCGTGGCATATGAAAGCCCTAAAGTGCTACTTTTCTTATTTTTTTATGAATTTTTCTAATTGTTTTACTATTTCCCATATTTTTTATGATTTCTAAATTTGTTTAGGATTTTTTCTATTTTTTTAAAGTAATTGATGAGACATGGATTCCCACGTCAACGCCACGTCACCTCTAGGGCTATCATATGGAATTTTGGACCTGGACAAACCCACTTAAAAAGATTAGGGACCCAAAACTACAGTTTCATAGATTGAAAACCTGGATGAGAATCGATTAATAGTTTAGGAACCGTCCGTGCATTTTACTCTTGATTTAATTTAAGCTGAAACAAACAAGATCTTAGAGTGAAGGAGAGGGAGTAGCTAATAATGAAATAGAATATAGAAATGAAATGCTTGACATGGATGCTCTAAATTTCTCAGCTAGATGGTAACATTGACCATCTTTGGATTTGAATCCGCTCCTTTGGATCTGAATCCGGCGGCTGCTGTGCACCGGTGCATTGACCCCGCCTGCATACGCAGGATACGTTTATTTATGCTTCCACCGCAGTATAAGTGACAATATCACAACAGTTAACTACGCATATAAAATGATGTAAATTAGTTCAAACTGGTTATCATCATGATATCAAACATAATTAACAAAATATCAAACCCAATCAGGGTTGCGAAGAATCTTTTGTCGTCATCATCCTTGCATCAAAACACAATCTCTGAAGCACACCGATGCACACCACTCTAATGGCTCGCTACCTAGCTCTGCTGCACACCATCCTCCCAAAGCACCTTATTAGCTACTGAACATATTTGACTAGTTCCTATGAAGCAACTCCAAAACAACTGTCACCTAATCCATACCTACATATCACTCAAATATGGGGGCTACAGCATAAACAAAGCCCCATCGATGGTAATATTAAAAATACTTGTGCCCCTGGAGTTTAAGGCTGTATGTTAAAGATTTAAAGTTCAAGGATTCCTTGGCGGGCATATGGCTGACGTATTTGCCAAAATGTAGGGATTCACCCAGATGCACTCTAGTGTGAGAGGAAAAAGCGGTAATCTGGGTGTTCTACATGCCGCTGGCAAAGCCAGTCATCTGCCGCTTTTAAAAGCGACGCAGTTAATTGCTGCTCATGCTGCTGACTTGATGTCCACATAGAGCCACTATATTTGTATGAAGCTAGACCAATGAGAGGCAGTGTAATCTTCCCAGGATCATCAACAATTTTATTATTATGGAAGTCATTTGTCTCAGGATACCCACTTAACGCACCTGTCCAATGTTCAATTTTAGTTAGTGACATAATCTCAGATTTTTAATTCTTCAGAAATAATTCTTTTTATAAAGTAATGAATATGTAAGTTGTACATAATGGGAAATGAATTTAATACTTATAAGTAGTGTTCTGTACTAAAGGAAAATAACACTGTTTACCTTCAGGTGGTGTTGATAGTGAATGAAATGTTAAAAAACACGCATCCAAGTCTTGCAACGTTGGTCCTGTTGGTATCCTGTATATGGGATACCTGCACACAACTTCCATTGGGTAAGACAAACCTGTAAGTAATCCATATGGTAACTGGAGGGTGCCAGGGAATACCAGGCTACAGAAATCCAACTGGATGGCAGAAGATCACAGCTCCTATATGTCTTCAAATCAGGAAACCTACTTGCTAGAATCGATATCTGCAGGCATTAACCGAAACAATAATCATAATATAGGTTGCAGATGCAATATTTTATTTAAACAAAAAAAAACATACCATGTCTGCTAAAGGTTGTCTCCCATATGGTGCATCATGCTCCAAGTATTGGAATACAGGGTGTGATTCGTGGTTGCCAGACTCACTGTCATCACTGGAGAAACCTTCTTGATCAGAAGAAATATTATTTCCTAAATATCTGCCTTTTATTCCAATGGGCTGTTCATAGTCGCTCTCACTGCTTGTGTCCTGAACATTGTCACCATCACTGTCTTCCCCACGTCGTCTGAAATTGAAAATCAAGGGCAGTTTCCTAACATGTCAACACATAAGGCACCATAACTAGAAAATTACAGCAATAATAGTAGTACTTGAACAAGAGAATAGCACACACTGCTTTTAGCACGTCTCAATTAATAAAAATAAAAGGCAAGAGCAGTTTTACTATCCTTGGTACCTCTAGGTACCTTCTATCAAAGCCATCGATTACATTAGATCCAAGAGCTATGGTGATGTTAGAGTGCAATCTTTGGGAGGATAAATACTAGAGTGTCATTCTTTGGGAGGGTATATAACGGATTCCCTCCTCCCAGCGTGTTTGGCAATGGATAAGGAAGGGGAAGAGTGGGGAGTACTCCCTACGTTTTTTATTTGTTTGACGTTTTTGACTTTTTGGCACGTCTTTGACCATTCGTCTTATTAAAAAATTTCGTGTAAAGATATAAAAAAATAAGTTATATTTAAAGTATCACTATTGATAAAACAAATCATAACAAAATAAATGATATTTACAAAAAAAAAATTGAATAAGACGAATGGTCAAAGGCGTGTCCAAAAGTCAAAGGGGTCGAAAAAAAAAACGGAGGTAGTACATGGGAAGAATCTTACATAAGATTCCCTAGGAAAGAACTTCCCTCTTTTTAAGCTGTAATTCCCCTTCCTTCTGCATACTTCCTTTCAACCAAACAAGAGAATTAACTTCCCTAAATCTAAACTTCCCTTCCCTAGTTTTTCTTCCCTCGGACCAACCACACCCTGAAATGTCCTCCTGCCGCTCGTGCATGTCACTATCAGCCTGCCCCCACGCAGCCCACCATCATGCCACAGGCTAGTCGCCATCAGGTTGTGACTCCCTGCCTCGACCTGAGCACCGATGGCGGGCCAGGGGACACATTATGCTGCACAGCCCCAACCAGAGCGCCGATGGCGGTACACGCCACACTGACCCATGCGTGCCGCTGCTGGGCCACGCCGCACCACACCATGCGAGCCGCCGAATCCAGCCCTGTGACGCGCCGCTTCGCCCTGTGCTGTCCACTGCCACCAACGCTCATCGTGCTGCCTCACGCAGCACAACACCGGACCATCCATGCACGTTGCCGCGGCCCACTGCGAGCGTGCACTGCCCACGCACCACTCGTCATATCTACTCTGACGGTGGTGGCGGCCTCAATGACGTGAGCTCCGGCAGTAGCAGCAGCAGCAGCATGACTCATGAGCTTTGGTGGCTAGGGATCTGGCTGTGAGGAGAAGAGACAACAAAGGAAGGTGTTTTCTGTTCTAAATTCCTAATATACCTTTAAGATGTTATAATACTACCTTTAAGATGGTACCTCTTCAAGGATGGTAAAATCTCCCTAAACGCAAACAAACATTCTAATATATTTCTATCATTCGGCATCATTATTGTAATTTGTACAGATATGTTCTGTTTAGACCTTTTCTATAAGCAACCTTGAAAGTTGAAAGGCGCCTGGAACATGTTCAGAGTGGGTGAGTTGAATGAAGTTGGTTGAGCTGAAGTGAGTTGAATGTTAAGCCAGACTTTACGAGGTTCTTAATTTTTTTTCTCAAAGCTAGTCCACTTTGTTTATATTATTTTTACGTGCTTTTCAAGATAGTTTTATAATTAAGAAAAAACTAGACTAAAGAAGCTAAATTTATTTTCTAACCAAACAAGACTAAGACACTTTGAATATGCTGCCAAATATACACAATAATTCATCAGAATAAATTATGGTCTGAAAAAGCTATGGCATCAAGAGAAGCCATAGTTATAAATTTATGTAGCCTTGAAGAAGCCTACAAAAAACTTATCAAACTGCAACCTTGGTGACTTGTATTTTCACTAAGACAGAGTACAATCACACAATCAATTTATTTGAATTCTAACAGTTACATTTTTTGCAACTAGTACTACAAGCAAAATCTTTTATGTACAATATCACTTGGGAAATGGAAATAAAAAAGAAAATGAAAATGAGCCCCCCTTTGGAACAAAGGAGACTTCCAATATTCTAGAAGGAACTAAATTGCTTTCTACAAAATCACTGTGTCCCAAATAGGCGCAGAACTTTACCATATGTGAACAAATGCCACCTACCCTTCTTTAGAAAGGTATGCAGTCACAGGAGATACCAGCTTGTAATTCAAAACACCAAACTATGATAATGATAATGAGAGTATCATTCTTCCGAAAACATCACTATAAATCCCATTATAGGTAAAGCACAAAAACAACAACAACAACAATAGCAGCAGCAACAGCAAAGCCTTTATGTCCCAAACAAGTTGTGATAGGTTAGAAATGAAACCAAATAGAAGTCACCAGCTTTTTTATATATAAAAAAGAACCCAAAGAGGGTGAAAAGTTAGATCATGGTTTAGGCGCATGGATAGCTAATTTCCATGCCCCCTATCAAAGGCTAAGTCTCTAGGTATATATTCTAATCTTTCAAGTCTTTCCTTATTGCCTCCTCCCACATCAGGTTAGGTCAGCCCCTACTTCTTCTTTTTTTATCGAACACACAGGAGAGTTGCGTATCATTATATTAAGGAGAAAAAGGGGTAAAGAACCCCAAGTACAAAAAACAGGTTAAGAATACAAACGTGCCCAAGAAAGAAAAAAGGACGACCAAGACAAAAGGAACCTAGTCACTAGGAGCTAGGGCAGTCAAGAGGGAGAGCCCTCGAGCCCCAGCCAACACCCAAAACTGGCATTCCTATGCAGCAAACTGCAGAGCACGAGCCAAATTTGGGATTTCACCATTAAACATACAATGGTTCTGATGCTTCCACAGAATCCAAGCACCAAGAATAATGAGAGAATTAATGCCCTTCCGCACCAAATCAGTGGTTGATTCACTGATCCGGCACCACCAATCCTCGAAGGAGCAGTCTTGAACTCAAGGAGAAAGGCCTTGCAGCCCAAAACGCTACAAAAGGCAGAACTAAAACTGCCTAGCAAAGACACAGTTGGTGCCCCTACTTCTCCTTACATTATCACTACAACAAGGATTCCACCATGCCAGCAAAGCCTTTAGGTCCCAAACAAGTTGGGGTAGGTTAGAAATGAAACCAAATAGAAGTCACCAGCTTTTTTATATATAAAAAAGAACCCAAAGAGGGTGAAAAGTTAGATCATGGTTTAGGCGCATGGATAGCTAATTTCCATGCCCCCTATCAAAGGCTAAGTCTCTAGGTATATATTCTAATCTTTCAAGTCTTTCCTTATTGCCTCCTCCCACATCAGGTTAGGTCGGCCCCTACTTCTCCTTACATTATGACTACAACAAGGATTCCACCATGCACCGATGCTTCTGGAGGCATTCGTTGAATGTGTCCAAACCATCTCAACCAATGATAGACAAGCTTCTCTTCAATTGGTTCCACCCCAACCTTATCACGTATAACTTCATTACGAACCATGATAGTTAAAGCACACAACGGGACATTTAGATGAGATACACCATAACCTCAACTAACTTTTTTAGTTTTTTATACATTTGGTAAAGTGACTTTAGTAAACATTCAGAAATTATTCCAACAAGTTCATTTTTAATAAAGTATAAAGAAAGCACTAAGATATAACCTCAAAAGTTGGTATGCTTAACAAAGAAAAGCATCCAAGATGATTTTGATGTTACAATTATACTCAGATAAGCTTCCTTTCCTTAATTATTAGTAGTAGAACAATTCAATCATGCGACGAATGGGACATTGCGACTAATGAAAATTCAGAGCTGTAACATTCAAAGCTAGTACTGTACATGGATCAAGATAAAAAAGGTGACTGCTCTCATATTTAAAGAGGCTCCCAGTAACAATTATAGCCTGTAAATACTATTTACATGCACAATTGGCCAGAATGAAGTAAGATTATTTCAGGAAACCATGATTTCTCACACCAATTAGCGATTGCGAATCCTCTGCCCTAAGGCAGAGGAAAATTACTGCCACTGACAGGTGGGCTCCACCAGCGATGGGCCCACATGGCAGTGACCATATCTCTCTGAATATATCCTTCCCCAATTAGCGCATTCATGAATGTTTCCATGGTACCAGGCTTACCTAGAGCTAGCAAGATTGTGAGATGACTTTATATGACATCATAGGTAAGATATTTTTTTTTATTATACCTTTATTAATTTTTAAATACACAAACAAACTATCGCGGCCCATTCATTTTGCTTAAGCTAATGGTATAGGGAACTTACGATTAGTACATATAAACCGTGTATGTTTGTCCCAACAGTATAGATAACTTTTAAACCCTGGTGTATCTATATTAATATATTATATTTGAAACTGGAGTCTTGATGTGTTCATGATATAAATGGTTGAATTACCGTAGTCGAAGAATTCAACAGGCAGATGCGCACCCCAGCTCTTATACTACTTGAAAGTTCAAAGAAAAAGTACGGTCGCTCCAAATTTCTCTATCCAAATGCTTTAGTTTTGCTAGATTTTTATACCACTGTCTACAACAACTAGTGGTGCATAGTGGTGCATAGAAGCTGATGAGCTTTTAGTATCACAGATAATCTATTATCAACCAACAAAGAAGTAAAGCACACTAGTTTCAAACATGGTGACAGATGGCAGCCCTCCCCAATTTAACATTACCACAATCCGAAAACAGAGGCAGCCATTGCCCATGACAGCCATACAACACTACATCGGTATTCACCAATTCCATCAGGTATAACATGTTCGGAGTGGCCTGGCTGAACTGAACTAAATATTAAGTTGGACATTGGGAGGTACTTAAACATGCTTATCAACATGTTCGGAGTGGCCTGGCTGAAGTGAACATTGGGAGGTACTTAAACATGCTTATCAAAACAGGCCCACTTCGTTTATGTTATTTTTAAGAGCTTTTATACTAGCTTCATGGTTAAGAAAAAAACTGAACTAAAAGGCTAAATTTATTTTTTAGCCAAATAAAAGCCTAAATCACTTTGAACACGTCGCTAATTGTTTTTGGTGGACTCGATTAGGCAGGTTCAGGCATGTCAAGGATTTCCTTTTTCCCCTTCCGCTTAAAGCAATAGCTCCGGCGTTGACTACTTGCACTGCAGTAGTGATGTCCCAGCAAACAGAAAAGTTCATTATACCTTTTGCTCGACGGCGGCGGGCGGGACGCATAGAGCTGGATGGCCGACAGGAAGGGGACGTAGTACTGGACGACGCCGTCTGTCCCATTGAGCACGAGCGGCACGCCGGCGCCGTACGCGCTCCACTCCCTGAACGCCTCCCACAGATCCGCCAGCTCGTAGCACGCCGCGCCCGCCGCTCCCTTCCCCCACGCGCTCATCTGCACACGCCCCACCAAAGTCGTCAGCTGAGCACCAGCTAGCCCACCACGGACGGCGCAAACCGCGTGAGAGGGCTCGAGCTCGAGGACGCACCCGGGGGAGGCGCTGCGCCGGCACGCGCACGGCGGTCGAGGCGATGAAGCGGTCGAGGTTGGTCTCCAGCGGGGGCGGGTCCCGCCGGAGCTCCGGCGTCGTCTTCGCGGGCTGCTCGGCAGCCACCGGCAGCGGCGACGGCTGCTGCTGCTGGAGGTGACGTCGCGGTGGCGGGCAGTACAAACGGTCGTCGGCGCGGGAGGCGACGCCGGGGACGGACATGGCTAGCTGCTGGACGCCGGCAGCCGGCGGCGGAGGTGGGCGCGCGTGCTCTGCTCTGGCCAGGGGTTTAGGCGCACGGGCGCTAGAACGGATTCTCTGGGGAGCGAGGAGAGAGAGAGAGAGAGACGGTGGCCGGTGGGGGAGATGGGAGGGAGGACCGGAGGAGAGCGAGAAGGGATGTGAAGAAGGCTGCTGCTCCAACGCGGCGCAGCGGCTGCAGCCTGCAGTGAGTGAGGGGGCGTGCGATGCGAATAAAAATTGATTTGTGCGTGCGATGCGGAGGAGACGCTGTCTTGGCGGCATTTGTTTACTAATGAAATGAAATGAAATGCGTCCTTTTCTTTTTTGGAAAATGAACGGATTTCTTTTCCAGAGTTTTGGTCGTTTGGATAGAGAGGCCGGAGGCCGACGGAAATAGTAATCACCTTCTCCGACTTAAAATAGAATGCATGCACTGCAATTTCGATGAAGTGTGATCTAGACCTCTTTGTTCACGGTTCAGTTAAATTTTGTTTGGTTGGGTAAGAAATAAATTTTTTAAAAAAGAGATTAAAATTTTATTTTAAAAATATTTTTAAGATCTTCAGGTAAAACTCTATAAAGTCCAAAAAATAATAAAATATTACACCAAATAGTTTATAAAAAATAATAAATTTTAGCTTAACCGAACAAACTCAAACCAAAATACGAACCAAAGAGGTCCTTAATGTATCTTACCTAGGGATGGCAATGGATACAGGTTCGGGTAAATACCCGCGGATATTTACCCGACGAGCACGGATACGGTGAAGAATTATACCCACGTGTACGGATACGAGTAAATTTTCTATCCATGGGTATATATTTTGCAGATGTGGTTTTGGCATATCCATATCCGTTAACCGTCAACCTGACAATGTATAATTTCCCAAAAAGGCCAAAACCCAACTGAAAGGAACCTTAATCCTATCTACTCTCACTCCAGTCCAGGCTCCAGCCGCCGCCTCTCCACTCCTCTCCAGATCTGGGTGACCGGCGACCTCTTGTTGTCTTCTCCACCGGTGGGCGCGGGATCACGCCGCCAGTCCCTTCATTGCCGCCACCAGCGCCGCCACTCCACTGTCGGCACTCGATAGTAGCCCGCCACTCCCTTTGTCGCCGTCACTAGGCTGCTTCTCCATCGCCGTCGGCTAGCCGCCATCCCCCAACCCCACCATCGACCGCCTCTCCAGTCTCCACTCTGCCACACGGTGAATGCGGGTGGGTAACGAAAACCCGATGGGTCGTGGGTATCCAACGGATACGGATATGGGTGTGCGTATGTACCCGCGAGCGGATATGGGTACGAGTATGGGTTGGATTTTTGCTCACGGTTACGGGTCAGTGATACCTATATCCATGCCCGACCCGCCCGATTGCCATCCTTAATCTTACCAATCAATTGTACTTTCTTGGTAAAGTTTTAACCTTTTGCACGAAATAAAACTCCCATACGTGTAAAATCTTGTAACCAGGATGCGAATGGTGTAAACAGAGAACGATATACTCCGCAGGAATAAACCAAGCCTTATTCTTTTCAGCATTACATACATTGCGTATTACTATAGCAAATTTTGTTATTTTTATATAGTCTATGTGTTATGATAATTTTTAACGATTTTTTGGTATATTCCTTCTAAAGATATTAAAACTATTTTTAAAAATTTTTTTTAGAATCTTTAGAACTTTTTTGAGGGCTCTCAAACTATTATTCCGAAGATCTTTACATAATGTTGAAAAAAGCAAGTCCTTAAATAGTACTCTGAAATACTGTTTACGGACTCATTTGAAATCTTAAAGGTCAAGATTTGCTTCAACCTTCAAGAAACGCTGCTATTTACCATTTCCTTTACGACGAATGATGATGCACTTCGTCTCCTAGATATGAAACACTTTTCAGTGGTGAGTTGGTGACTGCGATTGCCAGCTTGTAATCAATCTTGCGGCTATTGGCACGGGAAATATTGGTGTCACATTCACCGTCGCTTTGCAATTCTTCAGCCTCCAGCGTGAGCTTCGCCGATACTTTCATATATTTCTGTTCTTCCTCCCTAGTATTTTTCCTCTGTAACTTGATCCAAACGGTAAGCATGGATGAAGCGGCTTTCAAAATTCAAAGTTGCCCTTGCATCTCCACTGCTCAGAATTCTACGACGTGGACGTAAACCCAACAAAATAACAAAGAACATCACCAGTTGAGACCTAAATTAGATCCCTTACAACTAAGGACTGTGGTTTGTTTCAACTTAAAATAAATTAAATGAAATAAAAAAATTTGTTATTTTCGTATAAGCCAAATGATTTAATACTTTTTAATCATTTTTATGGGTTTTAAATAGTTCTTCTTAGAGTTTATAAAATAATTTTTTCATAATTTTTTGAACTGTTTAAGACATCTTTCGAGGGGGGTCGCAGCTTTTTGAACTCAGACATTATTTTCGTCATCTTATCTGACTTCTCTAACTTATTTTTCTATTTATTTATCTTCATTTAAATAAAAATAGTTTGGTCTTTTATTTTTTTTCTATCTCGAAGATTTGTACAATAACTCTAAAACACAAGTCAAATGAAATGAATTTGACTCTTAAGATTACCTAAAAAGTGATCGAAGTTAGTGAATAAGTTAGATAAGTAGATAAAGATAAGTGAAGTAAGTATAGGCTAGAAGTAGCGGCCAACCAACACGTCGTTCAGTGTTTACCGTCTGTGATTTGGAGGAACGAAGTCTGCTTCACATTAATGATCGATTGAGAATAAATAAAGAATCGGAGAAGTCTCGCTCGTTTAAGCCCACCACTAATAATATGTGCGAACTTAAGATGATTCGGACTTTTTTTTATTCAGTTTAAGTTGCCGAAAGTTTTAATTTTGAAAAGTCGTGATCTCTCTGAAGAAACCTTGAATAGTCCCAAAACTTATTAAAAAATTATTTTAGCAATTCTAAGAAAAATTATTTAAAACCTAACAAAAAAGAATACAAAGTAACATGTTATTTTGACTCATACAAAATTAACAAATTTTTATTTATGTTAATTTAAGTTAAGATGAAAAGAACAAGGTCTCAAACACTATTCATACCTCCTTTTTCATTGTCTAACTATATTGTTCTCTATTATTTTATTTACCGCGGTATCAGGATGTTGTTATAACTGCACGTCAGCACGTGCCCGTAAGTAGAACTCCTATACAAATTCGTACGTGTTAATTATCTTCCAAGTTTCTTGCTAAAGTTGCAATATGTATTTCGAAAGGTCAGCTTCAGGTGAACGGTACACATCGGTCTGCCGTGTGACTCGGTCTAACAAGCAGAGAACGTACACATTCAGGACATTTGATCTTCTTTCTTTACTAAACAAAAGTATTTTCAATAATTTGTTTAAAACAAAAGGTTTATTATACCCTCTAAACCATCTTGCTCCGTCCATATAACTCCATGGACTATAAAACTAGTTATTATATCACATGAACAGTTAAAAGTAGAGCAGATAATCCGAAGATAATTTTGAAGTTAGTTCTGTAACTATGGTTACATGTAGGTGTCACACATCCATCTTCCTCCTCTCTTCTATCTCTCTTACCTCTCTCATTTCTTTCGTCCTCTCTCTTCTCTATTATCTATGAAGCAAGCTTCTCTCTCTCTATCTCTCTCTCTCGTTGCTAGGAAATTTAACCCCACGCTACTCAATTCGCACGCCTGGCTCTGTATGCCATTACTTTCGTCGACCTTCACCCGAATGCCACCGGGCGTGTGAATTGATTTCCTCTATACCATTTTGGCTATCTTTTTTCCATTTTAGCCCCTCTCTTGCTATTTTTCTTTTCATTTTAGTCCCTCTCCTGGCTGCCTCCATCGCCGCCTACTCCGCCTCCGTTGCTGCCCCACGTCCACTCCAGCCACGGCCTCCTCCTCGACCGCCGCGCCTACACCACCGCCGTCTATCACCTCCTCCCTGCCCGCTCGTTCCGCCTCCTCGTCCCATACCGCCAATCAATTCTACTCGGGCCCGAGGACGTCCATCGCCTTGACACCGCTCCAGCTATCTTCCCCTGCGGAGGCCGGAGACGGCGACGGTCGGGGAGGAGGTCGCGGTCGGAGTGGGTGGCAATGGAGGCAGAGTAGGCAGCCAGGAGAGGGAAAGGGGCTAAAATGAAAAGAAAAATAGCAGTAGAGGGCTAAAATGTAAAAAAGATTGCCAAAATGGCATAGAGGAAATCAATTCGCACGCCTAGTGGCATTCGGGTGAAGGTCGACGAAAGTAATGGCATATAGAGCTAGGCGAGCGAATTGAGTGGCGTGGGGGTAAATTTCCCCTCGTTGCTATAGCGCTGCCCTGGTTTTCCTCCAACTCTTGCTCAAGGGAGCCATGTCAAGATTTGTCAGCAGTTGCCTCAAGATCGCCATCCATCATCCTTTGCCTCCACCGGTTGCCGTCCCCTGCTTTCGTCCGCCTTGACCTAGCTGTGCAACGCCAGAGCTCAAAATTGTTGCCTCAACCTCGTCGTCCACTTCCCCTACACTCAGCCATCACCCCCCAGATCGATGTCATCGTCGTCTTAATGTCACTTTTGGTTGCCCTAGCTAGTTGCTTGTTATAGCTCGTTGGGCCTTGGGGCTAGGCCTGGCCCACCTTGGGGATGGTAAGGCTGATGGAGGATTGCAAATTATGCCCCACCGAGCTGCACACAGCCGCCGCCCCTGCACATAGGCGCTGTCGCTGCTCGCGCACGTCCTCGCCGTTGCTGCTCGTGCAAGGTGCCATCGTCGTTCTTGCTCGTCGTCACCATCATCTTCTCAAGTTGGCACACCGTTAACCGCGCTGGAGACCGCCCCGTAGCCTCTGCTTACTGCCTTTGTTGGTGGCCGACAGGAAGAGGTATGGGAAGAGGAAGGAGAAATAGAGAGGAAAGAGGAAGAGACAGCAATGGAAGAAGGTATGGTTGATCTAGCATTTGAATTGTGATCCCATCCATTTTGTATCTCTGTATGCTTAGAGATACAAAATGATTTTTTTTCACATAGTTAGTTTGGAAATAAGCACCCGTTCCTATTACGGAAGTTGTGCTCATTGATTTTATCTTTGTTTTGAGTACAAGCACATGGAAAACAAATGAATGATGTAGGAGTTATGATTGTTTTAGTACTGCTGTCCAGAACTGCAATCAGTTGATTTATGAGGTTTTTAGTAGTATAAGAGGGGTGGATTATTTGGGGACAAAGAATGGATGCACGTAGGTGCGACATGTTTTATTTGTGGCCTTGATTGTGGGAGCCTTGTGCGAGTTTGGCGTCAACCGCACATCATGCTAGCTCCCGTGGTTACACAGGCAAGTATATGTTAATCAAGCTTTTGACAGGTAATGAATGGTTATTTTTCTTGTGATGCTCATATAATGGATGCCATGCAAGTTCAATTTTCGATTGTTTGAGAGAATATTGCATTATGGTATTTTCGCATTGCATACATATGATAGGACTTGCTTAGGGTAGGCATCCCACGTATGTGGTAGGGAAAAGTCCTACTTTGGTAGGTGCTCCACGGGAGTGGAGTACTTGGTCTCCGTGTGAATAGGACATGCAAGAGTGTGCGCCGATGGGTGTCTAGCTATACCGGTATGAGCTAATAGAAACAGATGCATGTTGCATTGCATTCATTATGAATAATAAAAGTTATATAGACATATGACTTGACAGTTGTGGTTTGGTATAATGTTCTTTTGACAATGTTAAGTTACTTTCTTTGCTTAATATATACTTGCTGAATCGTGGACTCACCCTTGCCTTTTTATTTGTTTTTAGGTGATCGTTGAGTGTGGCATGCATGGGCGGGCTGTAGCACTACTTATTTTGGCACAAGAACACACATACCTCAATAATTTTATTAGATTTAGAAAATTTGATTTATCTTTGTCACTTAGATTTATTGGAGAACCAATTAGATTACCAATTTTATGTGGTGATATATGTTGGATAGTTGGCTTGCGTGTTTCAATAATACTATCTTCGTTGTCATTGAAGGTAATGGGTGTTGGATGATTATGATGGTATTTGTTGAGGTAGATCCGCGAGTGGGTTTTGTGGTCCGTTGATGTCGGGGCTCTCTTACCTAATTATGTGTTTTTCTTGTTGATTATACTTCTGCATTTATTTCCCATGTATTTGGGTGTGAATAAGTGCAATTTATGAGGAACTGCCATCTAAATTTATAATTTTTTTTCTTATAGTTACTAATATTCCAAACTCAGCTGGATTAGGGTGTTACATTGCACCTCAACCCAACTGGTTGTTGCCCCATCTCAATACTGTCACCTTAGTCTCGCTAATCACCGCCTGTGAGCTTAACATCAAATCACCATCGTCTTGATCTCATCAGTCCATCCCTTGCTCATCGTCACATTGACCTAGATGACCACCGCCGCAGCTCAACACCATCACCAGGAGTGTCACTGGGGTTGAGCCACCTCACCTGGAGACTATGGGAGGATGAGGGTGGTGTAGCTAGTATGGATGGATAAAGAGGGAGGGATGGCTGGCGGGGAGGGAGACAAGCTGCATGAAGAGGAAGAGAGAGAGAGAGAGAGAGTAAAAAGTAGAGAAAGTGGCTTATGTATGGCCCCATTCCATATCACATGTCTCACGCCAGTTTGCATGCCACAATGAAAAACTCTTCAAAACTACCGTAAGGAGGTTTTTTCTACTGGTTTTACATAGTTGTAGACTAGAATAGCTAGCTTCGTAGTGTAAGGGTCTATGTAGACAAAACAATCATCAATGTGGATTCTAAAATGCCAATAGTGTTGGTTTTTGAACATAGTACAACAAACACTGATGTGCCCACTGCCCAGCCATCTATACCTATTATGAATTGGCGCAAATGGCCCATTCTCTATGCCAGTTTATGGCAAGAATCGGCACACACGAGCACGCACACACATATAGCTATCCATAATATAAAACTACATAGACCCTAGTTATATACATCAACTAGTCATTGCCATCACTGTCACTATCACCGCCTGCCACCTTATATAAGGTATTGAGAGAAGAGGTCATCATACTTTCTAGGAGGGATGGGGCTATTGTCCTGGTTGTCAGTCCCTCAGGGCATCCGACCAACTCTTCCTTCAACTCGCCCCTCTTGATGACAGGGACGAACTCTTTGTGTCGTCGTAACACTACTAGGGAAAGGACTTTCCTGAGCGGTTGGAAAAAAGGAGCGGACTTTTACAAGCGGTTTAATAGCCCCAAACCAGCCCCAAACTAGGAGTGGACCTCTATAAGCGGTTGGAGGCACGAACCCCTTCTAATGACCAAGAATCCTAAGCAGTTTGAGTCCCCAACCGCTGCTAGAGCTCTATAAGCGGTTGGGCACACAAACCGCTTAGGATGCTGGCCTTTATAAGCGGTTTAATAGCCCCAACCGCTTCTAGAGGGTCCTTTTTCGAATAGATAAAAGGAAAGCTCCCCCTATCTCATTAGATATCACGCGTGGGTGGGTTGGCTAGCTGGGTGAGGTGTGAATCATGAGGTCTTGGCTTCAAATCCCATCTCCTCCAATATTATTTGCCTTTTTAGACACCATTACAAGCGGTTATAGGAACCGCTTGCCTTTTTAGACACCATTACAAGCGGTTATAGGAACCGGTTGTGATGCCTGGTTTCTTACAAATGGTTTCAAAACCGCTTGTAATACTAATCTGACGGTGTTGTGGCCCATTGCCGTTCCTATTCTGCTTCATCCTTGCAAGACTCCTCGTTGGTCGTCGGATCCTCCTTAGGCCTCATTTGGCAACACGTGGTTTGGGGTGTATCAGCCCCTAAACCCCGCCTCCCGTGACTTTCGGCCCACGCCGGGGTGAGCTTCCACGCTCGGTCCGAAACGGTATTTGGCAGGCCGAGTATTGGACGGTATCGCGGCTCGATCCACGTCGACCCACGGGGGTGAGAAAAATCTCCTCCGAGGTGTGGAATAGCTCGGCGGACTCGCGTCGCTTCTCGCAACCTCGTCCTCGTGACTTCCGGGCGCCGCTCTAACCCTAGCGCCGCCGCCTCGAAGCCACCCCTGCTGCCCGCCGCCTCGGATCCGAGCTGCCCTTGCTGCTCGCCGCCAACCGTGTCGTCCGCCTCCCGTTCCAACCCTACAGCGCCGCCGTCTCGGATCGGAGCGGCCTCGCCCCTGCTGCCCGCCGCCAACTGCGCCGTCCGCCTCCACTCCCTAGTCGCTTGCCTTCTACTCCACGGTTCCGGTGAGCCTCCTTCCCCATCCTCCTCCGCATCTCCTCTACTCTCTTGGCTTGATACTTCACTTCTTTCTCTAGGGTTTCGATTAAACTCTCTTCTCTCCAGTAGATCTTGAATCTTGGAGGTTCCTGGTTGGGTGTTATCCCAATAGCTTCCGGTTGCTGGTCTCCTAATCAAATTAATTTTCCATTACAGTAGTAGCAGTGATTGTTGGGCTCCTGTTCTCCATCGTAGCAGTAGCAGGTGAGCATCTTCCTCCGCAGCATCTCTTCTAGTCATATCTTTGAGTGAGCCAGAGACATCACTATTATTAGCTAATGCTACCATAGACAATCTCCTCTAGTCACTTGTTAGTATTGTGTCTTCTACTAGTAAATAATATGAAAAGGAGTCAAGGCCAGGGAAAGAAGAGTATAGTAGTATAAGTATATTTGTTAATTTACTATGTGCCTTTACATGTACCACAAACTGGTAGTCTAGCAGTACACTCTACACACATCTGCATATATATTTTAATACAGATGTGGTTTGCTAATTGCCATATTCTTTGCAGCTTCCTATCTCTTACACGTATCTGTCCAAGCTTGGACTTCTCTCTGTGGCCAGGCAAGCAGAGTGCCCTTCCCAGCATTGCCTGTGACAAGTATCCATCAGGTATGTCCTTTCCCTCCCCCTTCCCTTCCCCTGTACTCTTGAAAATGAGCCAAGGATATGTTTCTTTAGATGGCTGTATATATACACTTGGCATATGCATCATGCTCAAAGTATATGAGAATCTGATCTAGGCTATATGTTTAGGTGCTTCAAAATAATGGATAAGCAAATTAGAAAGAGAAAAGAAAAGGAAGATGAAGAGATAATGCTATTTCTTTTGCCTGCTTTGTATCTACTTAGCAATAGGGATGAGCATGGTCCGGCCCGTTTTGGCCCGGATCCGGACCGTGTGACCCAAAAATAATTAGCGGGTCGATGGGTCGACCCTAAATGATTTTTGTGGATCCAAGGCTGGACCAATGGATCCAATGGGTCGGACCATTTGTTTCCATGATATGAAAATTCAAAACAGATAAGCAAAGTAAAATTTCAGCAAAAAAAATCACAATTCAAATTCTTGCAACTGATAATCGCAACAGGACGAACCTTAAAAAGGCCGAGAGAACTAAGTTCATCATCCGAATGATGAATAAAAATCTCAGACCAACACTTTGATTCCAAACGATACTAAACAACTGCAAATGAGAATCTGCCATTGCCTCAAAATCCTAATTCTTAGAAAAACATACACCCACATTTGTGTTTCTAATCTGCATATTGCCATTTCAACAAACACATTGAGACCATCCGCAAAACACAAATCTTCCTACTAAATTCCTGCCTCGGACCATATTGAGACCATATTGCTGGCATCACCGCCCCCGCTTCCACTTGTGAGTACGGTTCCAATGATTCCTGCAGCAGCAGCAGATGAAACAAGCACCACATACTCTATCCACCACCCATCTACCAGTTCGAACAAGGAGCAAGATTGAAGCCAGCTAAATTAAGGTCAGCTCTCGCTGCTAATTCGATGGTAGCTACCTCGTGTTGAATCGCTGCAGAGGATCCCAATCCGTTGGATTGATCCCCACCTGAACTGAACTGAATTGAATTGAATTGGGAAAAGGAAGGGAGGAACAGGTAGCTAGCGAGCTAGCCAGGGGCTAGGGCTAGGGCTGCAAACCGGAGCCGATGACGATGGCGATCTTGCCCAGCACCATCTTCCGCGGCGGCCGCCCTCGTCCTCGCCCTCACCGGCGTCAGCGTGCCCGTCCGCCTCCGCCTCGGAGCGTGCCGGGAGCGCTGGAGAGTGGGGACGCGTGGAGGCGGAGCCTCAGAGGCGAGCTTGCGAGGGGATGGATGGAGGCGAGCTGCTGATGAATGGGGCGATCCACTGGATCCAATGGATCGATGGGCCCTGGACTCACTCGGCCTCGAACATTTTCTGGGCCGACCCTCTGTCCCACTAGCGATTTTTAGCGAGGCTGGGTAGCTGGGTCGGTGGTCCGGCCCGGACCATGCTCATCCCTAATCCTTCTCAAGGAATCAGATAGCTTTGCCTCATCTAAAGGGAGTGTCTGCCTTCCAAATAGTCTCGTAACACCCCCACCGAAGCAGCTTGATTTCCCTTCTGGCGCAGTCTATCACTTCTTGCTAGCGTAGAATCCAGTCCATCTTAATGATCACGTCAATCCCTCGGCAGGGTATGACCATAATGTCAAAGTGAAAAACCATGGTTCTCCTGCCTAACTTCTACATACAGACACGCCCTTGTGGCGGTCAGCATGCCTCCCGGAGACTTTATTACCAGAGTCTTATTCAACGGGATGTCTGTAGTCCATACTTATCCTCTTCGGGGCATCGGATGAGAGCTAACTTCCTCTTGATGATGCGGATCCAATCTTTGTCTTCCATTGGTTCGTTGGCGTGAGTGAACATCGGGGGCTTCGCTCGCAAGAATTCTGCTAGCTTCATTCTGTGTCGATTCTTAGCTTGTTTTTGCTTGCGGAGCACCTTGCCGAGCATTTGTGCTTGCTAAGCCATGCTTGACCTAAGGTCAGAACCACGGGTGGTGGTGCTGAAAAGTCCCCAAGACCACGGCCACGTAATGCCACATCCTCGGCCATGACCTCGGCCTCTACCAGCATCCCAAGCGGCACCAGCCCTACGAGCCCAACTGGCTCCTCTGCCTATTGCTATATATAGTGTATACTTATATATATATGCATGAATTTTTACCACAAATTAGATTGAAATGCAACAAGAAACAGAATCAACCAAGTCAAGGAAACAATGCAGAACATATTTTGATTGCAAACAAGGTAGTTTTTGAAAACCCTTGCCATAGGGGCAAGCAAAATATGGTACAAACCAAAAGTTTTTGCCCTCTCCCAAATAGGTCTAAAATTCATCATACATAAAATGAGCCCATCATCTAATATGACGGCAGCCATCCAACTAACAACATAACTAGGCCCACCATCTACTAGGGCAGACGGCGCTACGGCTCACGGAAAGAGAGACTAAGTTTTCTAGCTCTGGCGACGATGCGAGTAGACGATACGCGGGAGCACACGCTTAAAGATGAAGTCGAAGCCGAGAGCGAAGGACGGCTTCATCGATGGTCCCGGAGTTGGTGGTGCAGGAACGACGTCTTCTCCAGTGTCGGTGTCGGCGTCAGAACCGACGTCTCTCTGTGGCTGCTCCTGGAGCCTCGGAAGAAAGTGGCCCGTGGCGTGGTATCCCCACTAAGTCTTGGGCGGTGATGTCCTCTTCCGCATCGCAGTGTGGGGGTTCTCAGGCTCCGACGGCGGACAATGCGACCCCCGAAGGTGAGAGCGAATGATCCCGCTGGTCCTGTTGGGCCATCATCTGTTGTGCCTTCTTCTCCCGGAGTAGGTGATGTGCAGCCCTCGCCACGTCTCTCTGACATCTCGTGTTTGCAAGGCTCGTGTAGGCAAGGCTCCTATCGTAGTGGTGGAGGAGCCATCTCTTCTCTCCCCACCCTCAGAACATTGTCCGCCGCCTGGAGCGATGAACGTAGCAGCCAGATCTCTTCTCGTGCTCCATCGACCAATTGTCAATGTGGGAGAGCTGGTGGTAACGATTCATCTACCAAAAAATTTTTGTAATACTTTTGTTAGAACCGATAGACAGAGTATTAAAGGTGTTTTAGGCATAAAAAATAGTCATAAAAGGAATATACATATAATTTTTCCTAATATCGCCCCTAAGTCATACGGGTCCTACAGTCGCATGCTCTGATACCAGCTTTGTCACCCCTCAATTTTAGCTTACCTTGAGGGTTGACGATCCCGTGCACTAGCCCCTGGATCAGTACGCTAGCGCGGAAGACCAAGTAGCCGATACAAGCATACATCGATAGAATAAATTCCTGAATATTACATCACAGTGTTGCGCCCATAGGCAACTTTAGTAAGGCAGCCCATACACGCCATAGATACAAAAGAATAGTTTCAGAGTTTACAGCAGTCTTCAAAATAACTACCCAAAATAATATCTATCGACTACGGTCCTTCATCGACTGGAGCGACCCCTAAGACTCGGGTCCACCATGGTCCTGTCCGTCGTCTTCGTGACACGCGTACGGGCCATCTTCGAATCCATCGTCTAAAGAAGGTAAGTGGATGAGGTCAGCGTCATCCAAACGCTGGCTAGTTAACACTTGCCTTAATGCATTAGTGTAGAAGGCTTTATTTGGAGGAGAAGGTTATTTTATTTGCGTAAAGCCAAGTTTATAAGACTTTTGGAAACAACCTAACTAGCATCAACTAACACTTGTCTTGTTATAAATAAATCAGAGGTTTCCATCTTAATCATGAACCCAACTATCAGCCATACATGACAAGCAACACACAAATCGACCAACCCTCAATCATGAACCCAACCAGCTTACACAATCACCTCAATCCATACCAGCTTATACACAATCAACACATAAATTGACCAGCCCTCGACCATAAACCCGACCAGTTTACACAGTCACCATACCAGCTGATACTTTCCAGACTTTCTCCTGGTTGCCACCAACCAATCCTAGTTCTGCCATCATTCCAGGATTTGGCGAATCATGTTGCGGACCACATATGCCATGGCGTGATCATCACGGCCTAGTAGGGTTGCCGGCCCTCCCTTGCTGACTGTCACCCTGGGGTGTGTGGCCTTTTGCACCTTCCGTGAAGGCCAATTCCGGTCCCCTATCGAGAGTGGTCCCAGAGGGCCTCCGCAGAGTGCTTACACTTGGCGATCCACATCCCGTGCTCCGCGCGATGGCCACGCGTTGTGTTGGAACCATCCCTCAGATGGCAACGCTCCCTCGCTATGCATGTTAATCCGCGCTCCTCCTGGGTAAGCCCTGGCCCAGCACAAGGCATCTCATGCCTTGATCATCCATCCGGATGTCCAAATCCAACTAGGGGCAACCCACCAACCTTTCTCTACTTCCACGGTCATCGACCACACCACACCACACACTTGGACATTCCCAACCAACCGACACAAACACACCAAGTCCCCACATATCCATACCACAAACACAATCGGCCCAACATGCATCTACCAGCCCTAACTGCCATATGTCATGTCATATTAAATGAGAATAACGAATAACCGGTGAATATCGGTTCACCGTTCCGTGCCAATTAGCCAGAAGATTTGATAAGCCTAAGCCGGTCTAAGAAAGTTTTACTCATTAAGTAGGGTTTAAGTGGTTATCAAACTAATCATAGGCTAACAAGAGCAATGAAAATCAAGGCAGTCATTAAGGCTAAACAGTTCAAGGCAGGCATGTATAAGTACAACATGATTAACAAAGAGGCAATCTACTAAGCATGCATCTTTAATAATCAGACAACATAGTTAAAGGAAAACTGGGTAATGAACATGACATTAGTGATGTTAATCCGCACTAGGGAAAGTCGCTGTCTCTCCCTAATACGGATCACATCTAAAGAGTAAGTGTTAACTCACCTTGATCCGGTAGGTGGTCCTCTTCGGCGTCCCCAAATCTTCCCTCGGGGTAGCCTACGTCTAATCATACCAACAACAAAAAATTACTACTAATAATTTAATGAAAAACAAGATGCATGCTTGGTATAGGTCCTAGCTTCGTCATTAAGTCCTAAGATCGACTAACGAACCTGTTTATCTCATGATATGCTATGCATGGCTAGAGCATTAATAAATAATATTATAAATATATGTTAGCCTCCTGGACCCCAAAATACGGCCTTGTACGATAAGTTCGCGACAGTGGGATTAGGGTTTCTCGGAAACATAAAGTGACGACTATTGGAATTTTCACCTATGATCGGGTTAAAGTTTAACGGAGTTGACAATATACTAAAGCTCCTAGATAAAGAGTTAATTCTAGGTTTTAAGCATTATTTATATATATTTCAAGGTCAGCACCTTAAACAAATTATTTTAAGAAAAATGCTAGTATGATGATGCAGAGCAGCTACACGCTCGGGACGGCCGTAATAAGTAAAGCTGCGAGAAGTCCAACCTCGTCAATCAGTCCCATCTCAAATTCAGACCATGCTGTTGGATGTTTGCTTTCTAGTAGTTCCTTCATGGACATTCTACAAAAAAGTATTAGTTCAACTAGAACTCAGAAAGAAATTCAGACCATGCTGTTGGATGTTTGCTTTCTAGTAGTTCCTTCATGGACATTCTACAAAAAAGTATTAGTTCAACTAGAACTCAGAAAGAAATTCAGACCATGCTGTTGGATGTTTGCTTTCTAGTAGTTCCTTCATGGACATTCTACAAAAAAGTATTAGTTCAACTAGAACTCAGAAAGAAATTCAGACCATGCTGTTGGATGTTTGCTTTCTAGTAGTTCCTTCATGGACATTCTACAAAAAAGTATTAGTTCAACTAGAACTCAGAAAGAAATTCAGACCATGCTGTTGGATGTTTGCTTTCTAGGAGTTCCTTCATGGACATTCTACAAAAAAGTATTAGTTCAACTAGAACTCAGAAAAATCAAAGGTGTGGAACACAAGTATGGCTAGGAAGTAACACAAGGTAATGCAAGATAAGATAAACAGTGGAGTAGAACATACAAGAATTTGCACCGGTAGTTTAACAAATTCACAGATGACAAAACATGAGGGTAAACGCAATCTTCTAGGAATAGTTTTCAACTCATAGCTACAATTAAACCGGCTATTTCACTTACGTTCTGCAATTGTGAATATTCAGTTCGTGGGTCAATTTGGTCAACTTAGGTGGAGCGAAATAGCTGCTAACAGGGTACTCTCAATGAAGTGGCCAAAATGGCATGATAAGTATTTCTTTTAGAGTGGCAGATAGAGGACTGCAACCTTCAGAGTGGAAATTTGAGATAATCAGTCTTTAGAGTGACAAATACAGGATTTCCCATTTTACATACTCCTGTTATTCAATAATGAAATTCATTTTGCAATCCTTCAGTAAAATAGCAGCAATTCAACACCAGCTACAACAAAGCCCGACTCTAGTTCCCACACACTCCACGATGGGGACATCTTAAGAGCAAGCGCAGGCGCCCGATTCGCCCGCATCTGAGAACCACACAAACATCAAGAAACACATGACACCAGGAAGGGTGGGGAGCAGGGGGTGTACGGAACTGGAAGAAGGCCGGGATGTGGTGGTAGAAGGGGTCGCGGACGACGGTGTCCATGACGTCGAACAGCAGCACCGGCAGCTTCCTCGGCCGGGGCGCCTCGGCGGCGGCGGCGGAGGAGGAAGACGACATGGTGGGCGGGCGCAGCGAGGATAGGGAGGTGGCGGCGGCGGCGGCTGGGGGCTTGGGGAGGGAGGCGAGGTAGGGGTACGGGTAGGGGACGCGAGCGTGAGGGAGCAAGGACATCATCAAGCCAACAAGCGATGGGCGATCGAAATGAGGAAGAGAGGAAGGAGAGCACAGAACTTGTGCTTTCTCCTGCACGAGATAAACGTTGTGTGCGCCGCAGTTGGGACTCGGAAATGGGCAGGGGAAAACGACGACACTTCAAGCGTTTCGTTTGTAAAATTTTTCATTTTTATATAGCCAATTTAGTGTAATAATTTATAATAATTTTTCTTAGGTTTTTAATAGTTCACGTAAAGATCTTAAAACTATTTTTAAATTATTTTAAAAAATATTAAACCACTTTCTAGATACTCTTAAATTTTGCTGAAACGTCATGCTACGCTACGTTAAGCTGAAATGTACGGGGCCTCAATTATCTTGTCCCTCGGGAAGGACTTGGATCAAGATAGATAAAATCTCGATCAACGTATTTAAATTATTGAATAATTTAAAATATACATGGTTCAATATAATAAAAAATACAATTTAACTGAAAAAATTATGTATTACTTGGACACATATCTTCAATTTTATAGGTAGCCTTAAAAAAATGGTTTTTATATTATTTTTTTAATCTTTTACGCTAAAATATTTGTTGGTGCCGAGTTTATGGAAAACAAGCTTCCTGTGTCGCGTGCTCATTGGGCGACAGGACCGATCGCCAGTTGGGAGGGCGACAGGGTCCTGTCACGTCCCCTGCATGTGGTCACGTCGCCCGTTGTCGCGTCCTGCATGGCATCAGATGCCCTGTCTCCCCTGTCGGTCATTGGACGGGCGATCTCCTGACTCCTTGGGAGGGGGGCGACAAGAGAGATTCCCCCGAGCCGGCCACACCCCCTTTAGGTTATCTCTAACACTAATCGCTAAATTTGGTCCTCTATAGCCTCATATGCAGTCTTCCTTTAAAAAGATTTTCTCCCCATATTTCTCACATCTCCAACAGTTTTTTCTATATGGAGAATTGTATAAGGGAAGGTGAGGGAATCCCGGCATATAAGGGAATGGAGAGAAATTCTCTATTTTAGGGAACGAAATAGAGAACGCAGTTGGAGCATGAACGACGGGGAAATAACGCGCTTTTACTTTTTTTTATTTTAAAGCGGTTCTGAATTTAATAGGATTTATCCCAACTCCACGTCATTAAATACAAATTTATTATTTTTAAAATTCAAGAGATTGCGAGTACCAAACTTCCAGAATTCATACATTTTTATATAAATTCTGTTAATTACATCTCACACGGAGAATACCCCTGATTAAGAATTCCAACATGGATATTACATCAATTGCAGTATAAAGAAAATTACAAAAGACAAAAAGAAAATAATCTTCGTGTCTTCGGGGCGTCGATGACGGATGCTTCGTCGGAGACTTTTCAATTTAATTTTGTTTTACTAGCGTTATGGATGACTAGTAACTTGGATGCTTTTATGGGGGCATCACAATTTGAATTTTATGCTACTTTGATTATCACAATATATGAAGCAAATATTTTGGAATGCTTTTATGAGTGAATTTGATATGTATAACAATTTTCCCATGGTAATATAATGGCAAATTTTATATTGTTGCATTAGGCAACAATTTTTTATTGCGCGCATATTTTAGGCATGTATACGCTAGCCTACGCACATGCATATAGACATATGATTGGACCTTTTCTTTTCGGTCAGGATGCAACCTTATTTATCCTTCATGAGAATCTATTTTAGTCATGCATAGAAATATATATACTCTATATGTTGTTGTGCATGAGAATTTATTTTGGTCATGCACGTACATTCTATATATAGAACTATGCATGCAAAATTATTTAGCCATGCATATGTATACTCTATATGTTGAGTTGTCCATGGGAACTTATTTTGACCATGCGCATATATAAAAGTGTTCACATGTGAATCGCATCATGCACACGATAAATATATTATGCACTAAGCATAGTTTTGTTTAGTGTTTTTTTATGCAAAGATCGATCTTTTAAATGCATGGATCATTTTAGAGAACCTAATTGCAGGATGATCAATTTCCATGAGCCTCTCATGCTCACCTTGATTCGTCGACAGACTAATCAAGCGCACGAGAGGTGACTTTTATGCATTTGAGGATTTTTATCCCTCGCGCTCACCTTAGTTTGTCAACGGACTAACCAAGCGCGCGAGAGGCGACCTTTATGCATTTGGGGACTTTCATCCTTCGCGCTCACCTTGATTCGTCAACAGACTAATAAAGTGCACGAAAGGTTTTAATCCATGATTAGTTTTTTTCAACAAGCATGCACAACCATTTTTTTATATATGGTTGTAATGGTGTATATATGCTGCTATAGGGGATATGCAAGCAAACTGCTGGCTAGTGCGGTCATGCATTTTTATAGGGCCATAGCTTACACGCACTGCGCGCATATGTATATACTAGTTGAGGTGGCGCGCCCATGGCGCGCCGAGTACAACCGTGACGTTTGTTCGTGTTGAGTTTGATGGAACGAATGGGAGCGGTGATTGGTTGGTTAGATGTATTTGAATAAATGTAGTGTTAATTGTAATATCCTAGATGATAATGACAGCAGGCAAATATTTTTTTTCGTGCGGTAACGACATCGTGAATGATTTGCATGGACAGACTTTGTACAACCAAAATAAGCAAGATTAGTTGCTAAGCATCTGTCTTTTACGTGGCGTACTGGTTGGCGTAAGTGCGTAAAGCTTAATTTACAATAGGGCTAGTTCCGCAAAAGATACTTGTGATGATAGTTTGTCTGCATCAACCAGAAGCATGGAAAGAAACATGGGCGCTAATATAATTTTATTTTTGAACTGGCAGTGACACAGATTTGCTCGCGGAGGCTTCAGTTCTGCCAAATGTATGGAAGAACGGTTATGCATGTTTGTAAAAAAAGGAGGCAACCCGTAATGAACCAATTGTAGGTAAGTACTCACGTTGTAGGAGGTGGATTATCTTTGCTAGACATGAGTTCGTGTCGGGTGCTTATTTCAGTCGCAGCCTGCGACGCAAGATCACATAGCACATTGCGCAACCACGGCAGAATAACCACAGCCTAAACGAAATGAAGACAGCGCCAAACAAATCATTCGTGAGCGCTGCGGGAAAAAGTGCCGAAGAACAGAGGCTGCGGGAAGGAAACATACATGGCGAGTAGGAAGAAGAGCATGTGGTTTTCGTACATACCGGCAGCAGCCGAAAGGCGAGGACGACGATGCGCCATGGCAGCACGTCTGGCCGCTTGGTTGGACGCGCACCAACGACGCCATGCAACAACCTGAGGCGACCTCCCTAATTGAAATAGCGTAAATACGACAACCAACAAGTACACAACCAAAGCAATCTTAACAGAGCACAGTGGAAGGGGGGAACACACCTGGCCCAGCAAGCGGTAGCGCTACGCGCGGACCACCCATACCAATCGGTCCGCGTACTTGGGGCACAAAAGGAAGCGTGATACCAGACTGTTGGGAAGGGCGAGTACGGCGACGCAGTTCCAGCAGTATAACACGCCTCTTTGTACGGTTAGCAGCACACACTTGCCGACGCCAAACGGCCCATTCGACAGCGGGCGCCGAACAACCAGAAATAAGAAGATAAGCAAGGGCAGCATAAGCAAAACAGGTATGATGGATAAAATAAACGAACAGCACGGTCAATGGCAAACATGCATACACAGTGGACAATAATCAGATACATCTGAAGCATGATTTCGCAGGTTGTGTTCAGCACAACCGGCCTTTTTCATTGAAAACGACTTAGAAGTTAAAAAAAGTGGAGACAAAACATCGATGAATGTTGTTATTCTTTAATCATTAGGATAAATAGGACTGATTAGTTCATTCATATGTATCTGAACCAACCTCAATAAGGTAAATCATAGCTTTGCCATTGTTTTCCTTAAAAGAACACTGCCATAGGAAACTTGAAGAAATGAGCAGGTAGCAGACCATAAGAACACTGACATTGCATACTGCCATATGTATCTTTGCCATTGTTTTCCTTAAAAGAATACATTTGAACACTGCCATATGTATCTGAATGATGGCCATCCCAGTTGTACATTAACATGAAGAAATGAGTAGGTAGCAGACCACAAATTAAGCAAATAAAATCTAATTATATAGTACCTATATGTTTAGAAACAACCACATTTGGACCACCCAGATTAGTCCATGCATTAGTGTGTGTATCATTAGACTGTCATGGGCATGTGCTTCATAGAGTGGCAGCAAAAACACCCAAAAACAAAACTAACAATGGGAAGCACAAGAATAAGGAGGCCGAGTTACCTCTTGAGCCATTTATCATGAATGCTAACTGAACAAAGAATGTGATATATGCTGGATACAGTCCTTGTAGAACGAAAACAATCAGATCAATGGGCAAATACATAATTCATGAGATGACTATAGTAATAATCATCACAACACAACAGCCTAGCGACACAAAAAAAAGGCTTCTAATGTAATGTCTGACTAACTATTATCATTTAGTGTAGAGAAATTTGCAATTATGCATTCTGCCTCTAATAAGAAATATATCAAAACAGTAAGCAAATGTTGGGCTAATTAATTTCAGAATGCTCTGCTAGAACTAAAGCTATAGAAAGTATGGAAGAATTTTGTTATTTGTAGGACGCAAAAAAAAAAGAAAGTTTCTAAAAATTAAACCATCGCAGCAAAAAAACATACATAAAAAAATTGTGTTATTAAAAAAGGTTGAAGCCCAAGTTTACAAAGTAGTTTGCTCTTTCTTATGAAGAGCATATTTTTTACCGATTTCCCACTTTTTAGTTTTATTCATTGTACATTGAAAAATATCAAAAATTAGAGTTTTCAAACCAGCTGCGCAAAGAAAGTCAATAAAATTTTTTTGATGTTGTTATTTTTTTTAAATTCAAGTTTATAAATAGTTTGCTCTTCTTAATGAAAGGCATATTTTTATCAATTTTTCATTTCCTCAGTTTTATTTATGGTACGTAACAAAGAAACATATAAATTGAAATTTCTCAAAAATTAAACATGGTAACGGTGGTAAATAATAGAAAAGTTGACATTATGGTGAGGGTCCATAAATACATTTCATCATTGCAAATGTTGACTTCTATTAAATACATTAAGAAAAAATAGAAAAGTTTTTTTAAAATAAGAAATCCAAAAAAACAAAAAAAAATTAAAAAGAACAAAAATAATACTAGAATATAACTGTGCCTTGCTAAAATAACACCACGCGTCACGGATGCGTAGCCATCGCTAGTATTCTAACGTTCTGCTGGAAAGATGCCATGCTGAGAGGAAAGAGTAAATTAAACTAATAGTTATATGAGGGCACTTTCTTAGACGTCCGAGAAAATATATGGGCAAAATTATGTGTACAACATGTATACCTACAAAAATTAAAGGTGACACTTGCATATTTGGATGGATCATGGGAGGCCATTAAATCTGTTCATCCATGCATCCGCTCGATCGTGCGCGGCCATGAAATGCATGCATGAGCAGGCAGCCTGCATGCATGCGCTCTTCGTTCACCCAATGTTCTTATATTATTGACAATATTATAAATGAGCGGTTATATTTAAAAAAAGTACAACCATTTTGTTCTTTGTGTCTTAAAATTGGTGAGTGCTACACTAGTTAGCTAATCTGTAACATCCTCGTTTTTATAAACATGGAATCATGCATAGCATTTGCAAAAAAAATAAAAATTCATGTATAAAATTTTTTAAAGCATAAAAAATGAGTATGCTATTTTAAAAATAAAAAGTAATTTAATTTTGATTTATGAACAAAGGTTTATGTATTTGTAAAAATAAAATAAATAACTGGGTGCCTTCCTAAAACATTAAAATTTATATAAATTGTTTTGATAATTTCTCTTGCAATTGTTTAACCCTAGGTTACGTATGCTAAAGTTTTAAATTTTAAATGAATGTTTTGTAATCTTTGCAAAATAATATTTATATTTTGTCTTCAACAATTTTATTTGATAATTTATTTGAGAAAGAAAAAAAATGTATTTACCATATTTTATTGGTTTTGATATTAATCATTTATCTACACTTCTTTTCATCTCCCTATGGACCCACTAGTCATCCACCATATAGCCCCCTCTTGCTCCCCTGCCCATTCCCTTAGACTAGGGATGTCGTAGCTAGGTTTCCACCCCGGAGTGCTTGCGGTATCGCCATTGCTCGTCGCGCCGCCGCATCCAGCCGTCTTCGACCTCAGCGCGGGAACCATTAACTTCACGAGAACCTGTAGATGCTAGAGCGCGCACGCTCTTGGTCAGAATGTGGCTATAGCGCTGCAGCGGCGTGAAAATTCGCCGCTGGCCACGTCGCCGACCGGAGGAAATGATGACTAGTCGCTGTTAAATCTGTGCCAAGATTCGTGCTGGCACGAAGCGTTTTGGTCGCTGCCAAGTGGGTCCCATATATCGGTGTAGCCCTTCACGCGCGTTACGGTTTGGTGGAGCTCGAATCTCTGCTTATGGCCCACCAGGCAGGTCTATTGGAGACGCCTCAGCGAAATACGCCTTCGGTGTGTACTGCGCATATCGAGAGTGCGCGAGCGCGCCGTGGGCCGAATCGGCACTGGGCTAAGTCCGTTTATTAGCTCGGCCCTTCACTGTGTATTGCTATTTCTGCGGATTCAACGAGTTAAATAAATCCAGATAATGTTCTCTAATTATTAAAAATGTCCAGTGGCCTCCAAAAATTCCAGCAAAATTGGGTAAATGCTAGAGACTTACCAAAAGATTAGAAAAAAATAAAATCACCTTTTGCTACTGTTCTAGCGGCCCTAATATTTTGGGCAGTCTAATTCATCTGTTTAGACAATGCCAATAAAATGGTTAAATTAACCCTTTTCCAGTAAAAATAGGAGCTGGCCCTATAAAATTTAGATAAATTGCCTTACGTCTTTGGTACACCCTTGGACTTAAGGAAATTATGTAAATGTCATTATTACACTAAACTAAATTACTGGGGTGGTAATTCGGCAAGGGATCTTTATTGCATGTCTTCCCATATGGACCTAAGGACTCGGTTAGAATTATAATATTTAATAACATATTTTGGGGTATGGCTTATGCTTTTAACATTGATAATAAGATTAGATCGTGCACCACCTCATGAATGGCATATCATCCGTAGGTGGTAGGTGGTATGTTACCTAAGATTGGGTAGTGTTGGTTGATAAGAACTTAATCGCGTACATGCATCATGTTTCTATAGCACTGTTGGATATTTATTGGGTTTTATATGTAATTAGACGTAGGTGATCCCGAGGAAAGGTTCGGCGACACCAAAGAGTATCTTCCACCGGACCAAGGCGAGTTAACACTTACTCTTCTAGATGTTTACTTGTATTAGGGAGAGACTACGACTTTCCCTAGTGCGAGTTAACATGCCATTGCTCATATCTATTCCAAGTTTCCCAAAACTATGTGTTTGATTATGAAACTGCATGCTATATGATCTGCCAAATTGTTAATCATGTTATACACATACCTAGTCCTTGTAACTCGTTTCCTTACATGACTGCTTTGATTGTCATAATCTTTGATTAGCCTAAGTGCAGTATGGTAACAAATTTAACCCGACCTAGCTAATGGGTAAAATTGGCTTAGCCATGCTTAGGTTCAAATTAATCTTTAGCCATAAAGCCATAGAATGATGAACCGATATTCACCGGTCATACATTCATTCATTCAAGTTGATGACATATAGCAGTTATGGCTAATAGTTGAATGTTGGCTTGATGTTGTATGTTGGCATGGTTGTTATGTACTTATGTGTGATGTGTCTAGTTTGGTCGGTTGGTTGAGTAAGGTCATGGTCAAATATATTTTATGAAGTTGGGATAATGTTGGTAAGCTGGTTGGTTATGAATGGTTCGATAGGAGAAATAATGTGCACATGATTGAGAACAAAGTTGATCTGGCACGGGGTGCCTTTGTACTAGGTTTGACCTCAGAGGGGTAAGAAGTAAGAAAGATGTTATGCAGGGAACAAATATGCGCTGAGGCTACGTTTATCTTGGTGGCTTACCCATAATCCCTTTGCTACGTATAGCTTGGTGGCTTACTTAGGCGGAGCGTGAAATAACACGCGTAGGGGGGGGGGGGGGGGGCTCTGCCATCAAATGTGGTTCCAACACAACATGTGGCCATCGCACGGAGTACAAGTGTCGGTCGCCAGCAGCACACTCTACAGAGGCCCCTGGCCCTAGGACCACTCCCAGACAACACCAAAACAGGTCATTGCCACACATCCCCTGGATGGCGTTAGGCTTGGTGGTCGAAGCCAACGCGAAAAGATGGTGGGTGATGGAAGTAATATGGGAATTGTGTTTGGTTGGGATGACTGAGGGCTAAGTCGATGGCGTTTGGGGAGGTGGTATGGACGACTTAGGGCTGGTTTACAAGGTTTGTCGGATGGTGTTTTGGGTTATGATTATGACGGTACTTCAATTTTTGCTTGTTTAAGAAGAACATTAAACATTGGGCTTGATAGGGAAATTTAAACTTATCTTAAAAACTAGATTTACGCAAATAAAAGAACCTCTCCCCTAAACTTGAAGCTTTCATCCTTATAACTAGCCAGCATTTGGATGACATTGACTTCTCATATCAATATTTTTAGATGATGGTACTGATGTGGATCCCTACGAATGCCACGAAGAGGGGGTATCTAGAGTATGGTGGCCACGACAATGCTTAGGGTCACCCCAGTCGCTTGCAAGAATGCATAGCCGGGGAGGATATTCATTTTTTGGGTTCTGTTGTATTCACTTTGACTATTCTTTTGTATCAAGGCTTAAGATGTCAGCCTTACTTTTAGTCACCTGCGGGCGTGAGACTCTATGATGTAGTATTCAGGGTTGTACGATTTAAATTATGTATGCAAGTTATTGGCTATGTAACTTCGAGCACTAGCATATACTGTTCCAATGGCCATTGCAATTAAATCTGGCTCTCAAGGTAAGTATAAAATTGAGGGCTAGCAAAGCTGGCATCAGAGCATGCGACTATGGAGAACCTAAAGTGTAGTGTTCGATAGCTAGATAACAACGTATTTATCTATCAAAAAAAATTATGTTACTCATGAATGCTTTCTTAAGGCTTTACCTATCTGTTCTAACAAATAGTTTTCCAAATTTTTGTCGATGGAACTATGCCGTGAACACTCGTTTAGAGAGATGAAATCGACCTTCGGCTAGGAGGATCCTCGCTACTGGAGCCAATGGTTGCATGGGTTCCAATAGCTCTGTCGCTACCTGTCCTTCAGCGGCACTCTACGGTTTTACTGGAAGATTGCTCGGACCATCCCTCATCCTGCCTACCTCATGAGAGACCGCATCTTCTATGTGCACAAAGATGTTGAGCCTCACAACTATGACACCGAGACTCCCAAGGACCACTTGCAGCCGGCTATCAACGATGCTACTCAGAAGGCAACAAAGCGACTCCAACAGAAGTACCGTGCTAACCATTGGGGCAGAGCCTTTGGTCGCCCAACGGCTCGACACATGAGAGAGCTATTGGGCTTTAGTGCCACCTCCCCACAGATTCAGGAGCAGCTGCTATGCCTAGCTTGTCTGCACGATGGGATCAGGGTGGTCATGGAGGATGCCTTAGAGGAGATCAGCCTACTTCGTTCGTCGCTTCGCGCGTCGGACAACAAGCTGAGGGTGGTGGGGCATCGCCTCTACCACTATGACCTGAGCCTCACGATGGTGAGGCACCAGCGTGATGAAGCTCCTCAGGGGCTGGCTCAGTACCATTTGTGGGATCCCTCCCTGTCTCCACCTGGACCACGGTTCCCACCACTAGAGTACGAGAACCGTCACACCACTATGAGCAAGAGGACTCTGCCACCCTGGGCTCTTGTTGGGATTCCCCGCCATGGGCCATCGGCTACGGCACATATGCAAGAGGAAAGGAGGATGGAGGTCGACACTGACTCCTACAGTGACAGCGACAACAACCCTACCAACGACTCTTTCTCCGAGGGAGATACTGCCCCTGTGCCGTTGGGTCCTGGAGTTCTCCCGGGGCCTCACATTGTTACTTGATTTGAGTTTATTCTGGGACGCCCACCCCCTCGCTTCGTCTACTCCTGTTGCCAGTGAGCCTAGATTTGTCAGCTCCTTTCCATGAGCCTTAGTGTCGTCAGCGCTAGTAGGTGTTGGGCACTTAGCTATGATGTATGGTGACTTGTTCATGCCCTGGTAGAGGATGGGCAACACATTTGGCATGTAACTTATTTTGCTTGTCTTGATAAGTCAAGGGCTAATGAGACCTGTATGTTATTTCTTCTAGCTCTTATTTGCGTGATGGTTTGACTGAATTAGTTGCTTCTTTACCGGATTACATTTGCGTTTTATTTGGTCGTTCATGCATATTCAATCATGCAATACTTGTGCTCTATAGATGGCAAGGGGTTGTGGTGCTGGTCGTGGCTGTGGTGCTGGCGCGGATGCTGGCAGGGGCCGAGGTCGAGGTCGTGGCCGTGGTTGTGGTCGTGGGAATATTCCGGCACAGCCGTCGGGAAGCCCAACGCTAGGGCAAGTAATAGCGTATGAAGTGCAAATACTTGGAGAAATGCTGCGTGAGCAAAGGCAGGTTAAGGATTGTCGTGGGTCGAAGCTTGCCGACTTCTTGCGGGCTAAGCCTCCGATGTTCACCCACGCTAATGAACCTATGGAGGCAGAAGGCTGGCTTCAGGCTATCAAGCGGAAGCTAGCATTGATCTGGTGTCCTAAAGAAGACAAGGTGCTTCTCGCTACTCACCAGTTGGATGGCGTGGCCGCCGATTGGTGGGAGAACTATGTCACTACCCGACATGAGGATGCAGAGAACGATGAAGGGGAGGAAGAAGAACCGGTTGAGCAAGAAGTAGGGGAAGAGCACGGTGGAAACAACGGAGAGGAAGGAGAGGACGAAGACCCCAGAGAGGAGGTGTTGCCTATTGTAACTCAAGGGAAGGATACTCCGTGGAAGGAGTTTGAGGATACCTTTGGACCTTACTACGTTCCCCGGGGAGTCATCTATATAAAGAAGCAGGAATTTCGTCACCTGAAGCAAGGGAACTCGTCAATCAATGAGTACTTGACTCATTTTAATCTGCTGGCCCGATATGCTCCTAGCGATATCGAGGACGAGCATGAGAAGATCGACAAGTTTCTGGAAGGCATGCTTCCAAGTCTCAGGTCACGCTTGATACTCCTAGACTATTAGGACTTCTAGCACTTGGTAAACAAGGCCCTGATACTAGAGAATGAGATGAAAGGCATGAAGGTCACCCAGAAGTGAAAGCTTGCTGCACAATCTCGAGCAAGCTCGAGCCACAGCAAGTCAGCACAGATTAGCTACACCCGTCCTATGACCAATTATCAAAGGGGCAACAACCATATCACCCAGGGCAGAACTACCAAGGGTCGAGAAACCGTGGTCACAACCCAAATAATGTGAGGACAATTGCCCCTTCATCCTCAAACCCGCTAACCACCAATACAAACCGAGTTGCACTGACTCGTTTCCATTGTCACAATCCCGGACACTTCGCTGCACATTGCGCTGATAGGGGGTACTGCCCCTGCTCCTTTTAACATCGTGAACACCCCAGTAAGAGGACAAGCGATCCCGGGAGGAGCAATCGGGCAAGGTTCAGCGGCAAGATCGCACTCAGCTTTTGAGCTTGAGAGGCTCAACCATCTCACCATCGAGGAGGACGAGGATGCTGCAGGTGTGTTGATGGGTACGTTTGCATTACCCCGCAACCCCGTGCTAGTACTTTTTGATTCCGAAGCACCACATTCATTCATTGCACAATATTATGTGGATAAATATGAGTTACAAACCTTCCCTCTAAATAAGGCCTTGGTAATAAAGTCTTCAGGGGGTATGGTAACTGCCACCAGGGCGTTTCTTCAGGCAGAGATTAAACAAGAGAATGAGGGTTTTATCTTCGACCTAATGGTCATACCTCGTCGTGGGATTGACATGATCATTGGTATTGATTGGCTAAGGCAATATAAGGGGATGATAGATTGTGCACGCAGGGAAATCATAATGTTCAGGTCTTCAGCCTATGAGAGCATATGGAAGGTGGATGCACCTTTAGGTGGAGAAGAGCTACATGGTTCCTAAAGAAGGAAGATCCCGCTGAGGTGACGGTGGAAAAGGAGTATCTGGACCACTTCCCTAAAGAACTGCCAGTGCTACCCCTCGGATCGGGCATGGAATTTTCCATTGATCTACTTCCTAGAACAACCCCAATTTACAAGCCCTACTAAAAGATGAACTCTATTGGAAATAGCTGAACTGAAGAACCAGTTGGATGACATGCAAGGTCAAGGATTAATCCATAACAGTTCTTCGCCGTGGGGTTCTCTGACCATGTATGTAGACAAAAAGGACAAGACCCGTAGGATGGTAGTGGATTACCGTGCATTGAATGTTGTCACCATCAAGAACAAATACCTTCTTCCCCGAATATATGACCTTTTTGATCAACTTCGATGTGCAAAGCGCTTCTACAAAATCGACCTTACGTTAGGCTATCATCAGGTCAGAGTTAGAGAGGCGGACATACCCAAAATGGCACTCACCACAAGGTATGGGTTGTATGAGTACCTAGTATGTCGTTTGGACTGAGTAACGCCCTAGTCCATTTGACGAATATGATGGATAAGAATTTGTTGGAGTTCCTATATCATTTCGTGGTGGACTTCATTGATGACATTCTGATCTATTCCAAAACCGATGAAGAACATAAGACACATCTCCATCTTGTCTTGGACAAGCTTAGGGAATTCCAGCTTTATGCTAAGTTCAGCAAGTGATGAGGACATCCAACCCTTGGATACGACCGCTGCCCGTATATCCTCTCCGACATCTCCATCTTCATCACCAGGAGGCCTTAATCCTAAAGCCCAACCTTTCATGCCTTCTCCGAAGAAGCGGTGCAACAAGTCCGAAACTCGCAAGGCCTGGACGAATAAAGGACAGCCCATATGAAAGCCTAAGACACCAAAAACTCTGGTTCGGCCATCCAGGAGCACGTCAACATCAAACGAGCGTAACTCGGGCTCCCGACCTCCGATTTTGGCGTGCGACCACTCGTTGGAAAGCTTAGGAGATAAACTTTTGAATGAATCCATCCCCACCTCTAAATTCATTCAGGAGAATTAGAAAAATACAGAACAATATTTCGGGCCAGAAACTCAGGGTACTGCATCACCGTATTTTTGGGCCTATGGCCCATGTATCACTAGGGTTTGGTGGTGTCTCTCCGCTTGGGCGCCCCACTACCCATGGCCGCCGCTATATATGTGGCCGCCGGTTCTCTTCTATCTTTAGGTTTTATTGTGTGTTTGGTAGACCCCTTGTGTGTCCCTCCCCGAGATTGCGCGTGTCGACTAGACCGCCCGATACGGAAATTAGAACCTCACCCTTCGTTTGAGATATTGGTTTGTTTCCAATTGCTATCTACTTGATTCTTTCAAGTTTCTCGATTGCTCGCAGGGATTAAGATTGATCGTGTTGGACACGGTTGATAACACTCGAGTTGGTGGTATTGCGATTGCTGGTTTCTTGCCCTCACTGGTTGGTAGCCGAATATCACAACATCTTCATCTCGCAAATCGACGTATCGTTCTCTCCAGAAGATGGGGCCGACATAAGTCCGCATCAGCAAGTGCGAATTCTGGATAGACGATGTTAGTTTCCTTGGCCACATCGTCACCACTGACGGGATTAAGGTAGACCCTTCAAAGGTGGCTACTATGATGGATTGGGTGGCTACAACAACGGTAATCAAGGTCAGGAACTTCTTAGGGATGACCGGATACTACTGATGCTTCATACAAATTTCTCCAAGAAAGCCCGACCAATGACCCAGCTGCTGAAGGATAGTAAGTTTGAATGGACGGATGGCTATGAGAAGAGCTTCCAATAACTCAAACATAGGTTGACTACCGCACCCGTGTTGGTCACACCTGATACCAATATTAAATTTGAGGTGTGTTGAGATGCATGTGGAGGGTATTCCGTTTAATGATAAATATATGTGACAAGATGGAATTTGAAGTGTTTTGAAAACTTTTAAATGGTGTATTTGTGGATATTCACATGGAATTGGAATCGGACCATTGTGCTGAGCTTGGGCTAGGTAATAGTTTTGATTGGACGTGGTCCAGTGGAATTTGTTAAGCTGACATGTGGTGTGTTAGGGCTTGCTAATTGTGGTGTCACAAATGTATTATGATGTCGGTAATTTTTTGATGGACTAACCTTGCAGGTGAGGTAAGGTGTGTTGGTTTCATGTGTGTTTTCACCTCAGTGATGCAGGTATCAACGGGTACGTGGCTGACGTTTTGCGGGGACAGCTTGTGGCTGGTACGTCCGGAGGCGTGCAAGCGACCGGGCTCGATGACCTGGCGGTCACATGAGGTGGTATGCTCGAGAAGTTCCTCCATGGAAAGGAGTCCGAGACAGCTGGAGACTGGCGCATCGGTTACTTGGTGTTGAAGGTGTTCTAACAGGTGGGACAGGCGTGGGCTGGCGACAGAGAAAACTGCGAGGATATTTCCAGAAGAAATATGTGGAGAATATTTCTCCACGGGGGTGTGTTGTTAGTGCATGAGTTGTACACCACTCATCCTTAAATGAAGGGTGGAGATGGGCTCTAGGGTTCAGGGCATCTCACCCTTGGGCTATAAATATAGGGGGAGGAGAGCACCTCCTCCTCATCCCCTTAGAGCTAGAAATTTCAGAAATAGAGAGGGTCAGTTGGGTGTGTAAGGGTGGCACCTAGAGTGCTTGTGAGTATATAGAGTGTGGTTTGTAATCCCCCAACTTCTATGCAATGAAATCTCTCATCTTCATGAACATCTTGTGTTGATTTGCTCCTAATTCTTCTTATTTTCGTCTTGGAGTTCTTGTATTGAAATCAAGTTGGGTGATTTCTTGCTGGTTCTTGGCGATCTATGATGCCTTTTGGTTGCTAATATGATTTTCCACACTCTTTGCAACCATATGAGAGGCAAGAGATCAAGTTTTTGACTTGCTGCAAATCTGTCCGAAAACTTTCATCCGCGCAAAAGTTAGTGTTATATTTTTAGAAATACGTAGAAAAATAATTTTTGAGTGATTCAACTTGGAGAAGTTCCGTGACTTACATATCTATCAACATAAAAATTTTCAAATCATGGGGATTCTTGCTTTGAGTGTAGTGAGGTGAAAACTGAGCCCCAAATTTTCTGGACAAGATTTCCGGCAGGCTGTAGTGTTTTAATTTTGCTGATTTTTGTGCAAGGAGTCTTGAGGATATTTTTTGTTGAGTGCTTCATGACTCATGGTTTAATAGGGAGAAAAAGTCCCACAATTTTTGCAGCAACAGAAAGCCACATCTTTCTGCTCCAAGTGAGAACAAATTTTAAAGAATCTGCTTTTGCTTTTTCTGAAAGTGGCTTTAGTGATTTGGCTTGATGTGCTTTATTACAGCATGATTTAAATTGATTTTCTTTTGTTTGTACACTTGACAACCAGGATTTTAACTGAAATTCCCCTCATATTTTCATGGGTCTTATCCATGCAGTCTTGGGGTATACATTGTTGTCACGATATTTATATTTTAGAAAACCGGTAAGATTGAGGAGCACCGTCCGATGAAAAAATTTCAAGGCTCCCATTCACCCCCCTCTGGTCGCCATAATGGTTTTACAACTGGTATCAGAGCAAGGTTGTGTTTCTTTTGCGATATTTTCACCGATCTTTTGAAATCTTTCCTGTTGCCTTGAGCTATGGTGGATAAGTATTCCACCAAACCCCCTGTGTTCTTTAGAGTCGATTTTCCGTATTGGAAGACAAGGATGGAGGCATATATTATGGCTCAGGGCTACAACATTTGCCTTAAAGTGAAAAATCCTTATGTGGTGCCTGAGGAGGTTACGACCCTTAATCAATCTGATGTCGAGCTTAACGCGAAAGCTCGAAACTATATCATTCAAGGCCTTAGCTGAGGGAAGTATGACCGTGTTGCTCACATCACATCAGCTCACATCATCTGGTCTACCCTCCAAGCTTACCATGAGGGGATAGACCAGAGCAAGGTGGTGAGGCAGGATCCGCACAAGAGGGAGTACAACCGATTTGCACAAAAGACTGGTGAAACGTTGAATGCTTGTTTCAGCCGGTTCATAAAGATTCTGAGTGAACTTCGTTCGGTTGGCACGAACTATACCTATTTGGAGAACGCTAAATACTTTCTCTCTGCTTTAGATTTGAAGGTCTGAGACATGAAGGTGACCGCCATCTGGCAGGCAACTGATCTCTAGAAGTTCACATTGGATGGGCTCTAATCAAATCCCAAGACTCATGAACTTGAGCATATTGCAAAAGAGTCGGGTTCGTAGTCCACAGCCTTGATCGCTGACCCTTCTGGTTCTTCTTACACTGGTGTGGGTTTCTCTTTTTATGCTCTCTGCAAGCTGTCCAATGATCAGATGGACAAGATTCCAGAGGAGCAGCTCACGCCGTTAGGAAGAAAATTCTCTCATGTTTATAGGCGGGTGACCGAGTGCAGACAAGGCATCATGAGGTGCTTGGGGTGTGGTGGCCTCAACCATATTAATTGCGACTGCCCCAAGCTTGGAGGAGATAAGAACGTCTACACTGCGCCAGCCCGGAGAAACTTCATCAACAAGAACCGCAACTTCAACGGTGGCAAGGATGAGAAGAAGAATAATCCCAAGCTGGCCAAGGGACATCATCTGGTCGAGAACGTTTTGGCCGCTCTGGATGAGGCCAACCTCTCCGACAAAGATGATGAGCAATCGGAAGATAGAGATGACGCGTAGCCGGAGAACGACGATGTCGAGTACACCGGCATGTGATTCATGGCAGATGAGAACGACGACTCCGAGCTGTACACCGACTCCGATGATGAGGTTGGTCCCACCCACCACCAGCTCACTGAGGCATTCCTCAAGAAGGATGTTAAACTTGCTAAGAGTAGGTTTAGGTGTAAGGGGCTTGACGAGTAAGTAGCTTATCTAAACTCTAAGGTTGCTAATGTGAAAGGCCAGATGTGCTCTTGCGCTCTTCCAGTCGACTCTGACGGCTGGAAGGGGTGCAATAAGTTAACTCAAGAATTGCTTACGCTTGAATCTTTGCATAGAAGTGTGGTTGCAGATATTTATTTGCTTAGAAGGAGTCATGCTAGTGTGCTTTCAAAACTAGATGAAACTAGAGAAGCTTTACTTGTTGTTACCTCTATTCCTGAAATAGAAACTGCTTGTATGATTGATCCCTCAATGATTTTTCCTGATCCTGCTGCACACACTTCACCTAAGGACCCACTCAGCCCAAATGAGAGATGTAGTTTCCACTATGTTGATGCAACATGCCTAGATTGCACCTTCTAGAGGTTAGAAAAAATGAACTTGCGATCTAAAATCTCTGAGTTTAATAATGCCTTGCTTGTTGCATCTTTCTGTGAACGTTGTGAAGAGCTTGATCGGGAGTTGGCTAGTGTCTATCAGGATATGAGTGCTAGATTTCAGGGTAGACTAGCCGAGTTTCAAAATGCCGAGTGCGTTTCTTGTCAGGACTAGCTGCTCATTGAGCACTGCTTTCCAGCCCCAAATAGATGGACAAACTGGGCGAGTCAATTAGATCTTGGAGTATATGCTGAGAGCTTGTGCCCTGGACTTCTCCACCTATTGGGAAAGGTAGCTGCCTTACGTGGAGTTTGTCTATAATAACAGCTTTCATTCTAGTTTGAAAATGTCGCCTTTTGAAGCCCTATATGGTCGTAAGTGCATAACTCCACTCCTTTGGTCAGAGACGGGGGAGTGCCAGGTATTTGCCACTAAAACCATAAAGGAGGCTGTAGACAAAGTTAGAATTATACGAGAAAGACTGCTGGTTGCTCAATCTGGACAGAAGAACTATGCAGATAACCCTCGTAGAGACCTCACCTTCCAAGTGGGAGACTCGGTTTACCTTAAGGTGTCACCATGGAAAGGCAGTCAAAGATTCCAACGGAAGGGCAAGTTGGCGCGACGCTATGTGGGACGTTATCCCATTACTGCTAGAAGGGGGCAAGTGGCATATCAGTTAGATTTACCTACATAACTTGGGGATGTGCTTAATGTGTTCCACATCTCTGAACTCTAGAAATACCTACAGATACTCGAAAGGGAAAACTAGTTGCTCTTCCGGGTAAAACCATAGCTAGTGATCTCGTGTATGAGGTGCGACTAGCGGGAATCTTGGAAAATATGGAGAAGCGAATGAGGAACAAGACCACAAAGATGTTCTAGGTTCAATGGAGTAACCAAACCGAAAAACTATCCACATGGGAGCACGATGAGGTACTCCGACAGAAGTACTCTAAGCTGTTCACCGTCTAGGTATGCAATCTCAAGGTCGAGATTTTCTTTTAGTGTGTGGGGGGGGGGGGGGGATTCGTAACATCCAAATTTTGGACATGCTTGACAATTTAAATTTGAATTAAAAATTTTATTGTCTCTCTCTGCCTCGGAGGCTATGCTCCTCGTGTGCTCGCAGTCGTATACTCGCTGCCGCACAAGCTCATGCGTCACCGTGCCACCGTCCCGTCCGCACTTAGTTCTCGCGCCCATCTTGCCGCCGTGTCGAGCTCTGGTGTGCGGGCATTGGTGCAATCACCGCGTACCACACCGCCGACCGGTCCATCATCTCGAACCGCTGGGTTTTCACCGAAGATCGCCGGGCCATAGCTACCGTAACGCACGTACGATCCATTGTTGCTCCACGCCATCATCATCGCCACCATAATTCCCTGCCGCGCAACATCACCCTGCCAGTTCGCGTGCGCCGCTCCGGTCACATCGCGATTACACTATCCCGCGGTGCCTAAGCTCTCTCGTCGACCCACCTCCCTCTCCGTAACGCCTTAAACCGAGCCCAACCCTAGCCAACTTCACCCCTCGCCCCATTTCCCCAATTTCGGCCAAATCGCCGCCAGGTTGGATTTTGCCATTCGGGTGAGTTTTGGAGCAATCCTTCTCATTTGGAGCTTGCCCCTCACACCTCTAACCTTTCCCCTCCATCAATTATTGTGGAGTCACCCAGTGGAACCGTGTCTCCACCACCCCTGTTCCGGTTGCCGCCGTGCTCGACATCGCCAGCCTCCTTCGTGCTTCTTGCTTCGTGCTCGCCGTATCTAGGTTTTCACCCCGGCGTGCTTGCGGTATTGCCATTGCTCGTTGCAACGCTACGTCCAGCTATCTTTGGACTCGGTGGGGGAACCCCTTGCTTTGCGATGACCAGTAGATGCTAGCGTGCACACGTTGTTGGCCACAATGTGGCTGTAGCGCCGCCGCTGGCCATGTCAGTGACCGAAGGAATATGATGGCCAGCTGCCGTTAAATCTACGCCAAGATTCTTGTTGGCACGAAGCGTTTTGCTAGTCTAATTCATCTATTTAAAAAATGCCAGTAAAAGGTTAAGTTAAACCTTGACCAATAAAAATAGGAGTTGTCCTTATAAAATTTAGATAAATTGCCTTGCGACTTACGGTACACCCTTGGACTTAGGGAAATTATGTCAATGTCATTAGTACACTAAATTAAATTATTGCGGTGGTAATTCGGCAAGGGACCTTTATTGTATGTCTATGGACTCAGTTAGAATTATAATATCTAATACCGTATTATGGGGTATGACTTAGGCTTTTAACATTGATAATAAGATTAGATCATGCACCACCTCATGCATGGAATATCATCCGTAGGCGGTAGGTGGTATGTTTCGACGGGTAGTGTCGGTTGATAAGAACTTAATTGCTTACATGCATCACGTTTCTATTGCACTGTTGGATGTTTATTGGGTTTTGTTTGTAATTTGACGTAGGCAATCCCGAGGGAAGGTTCGGCGGCGCCGAAGAGGAAGATAAGGTGAGTTAACACTTACTCTTTTAGATGTTTACGAATTGTATTAGAGAAAGACTGCGACTTTCCCTAGTGAGAGTTAACATGCCATTGCTCATGTCTCTTCCTAGTTTTCCAAAACTAAGTTTTTTTTATTACGAAACTGCATGCTATATGATCTGCCAAATTGTTAATCATGTTATACACGTGCATAGTCCTTGTAATTCGATTGCCCTACATGACTGCTTTGATTGTCATAATCTTTGATTAGTCTATGTCTAGTATGGTAACAACTTCAACCCGACCTAATGGGTAAAATTGGCTTAGACATGCTCCAAATTAATCTTTAGGCATAAAGCCACGAAATAGTGAACCGATATTCAGTGGTTATTCATTCATTAATTCAAATTGTTGACTTATAACAGTTAGGGCTGATAGTCGAATGTTGGGCTTGATGTTGTATGTTGGCATGATTGTTGTGTGTGCTGTGCCTAGTGTGGTCAGTTGGTTGAGAATGGTCATGGTCGAATATATATTATGAAGTAGGGATAATGTTGGTAAGCTGGTTGGTTATGAATGGTCCGATGGAAGAAATAAGGTTCACATGATTGAGAACAAAGTTGATCAAGGCACGGGATGCCTTTGTACTGGGTTTGACTCCGGTGGGGTAAGAAGTGAGAAAGATGTTATGCAGGGCACAAATATGCCTTGGGGCTTGGTTTAGCTTGGTGGCTTACCGATAAGCCCTGTGTTGGGTTTAGCTTGGAGGCTTACCCAGGCGGAGCGCGGAAGAACATGCGTAGCGAGGGGCACAACCATCAAAAGGATGGTTCCAACACAATTGACCACCGCGCAGAGTACAGGTGTCAGACGCCAGAAGCGCACTCTACGGAGGCTCATACCCCTAGTACCACTCATAGACAACACCAAAACAGGTCGTCGGCACACATCCCCAGAATGGCGTTAGGCTTGGTGGTCGAAGCGACTATCTATGGCATGTGTGGTTTACAACGGGATGGTGCTAGGCTTGGTGGTCGAAGCCAAATCGAAAAGATGGTGGGTGATGGAAGTAATATGGGAATTGTGTTTGGTTGGGATGACTGAGTGCTAAGTCGATGTTGTTTAGGAGGTGGTTTGGTCGACTTAGGGTTGGTTGATAAGGTGTGTCGGTTGGTGTTTTAGGTTGTCATTATTACGGTACTGAACTCTTTGCTTGTTTAACAAGAACATTAAACATTGGGCTAAATATGGAAATTTAAACTTATCATAAAAAACGGCTTTATGCAAATAAACTAACCTCTCCCCGTAACTTGAACCTTTCATCCATAAGTGCATTAGGAGGAGTGTTAACTAGCCGCCGTTTGGAGGACACTGACCTCACATACCAATATTTTTAGATGATGGTACTGATGTGAATCCCTATGACTACCATGAAGAGGGGGGTCCACAGTATGGTGGCCACGACGACGCTTATGGTCACCCGAGTCACTTGCATGAATGCATAATCGGGGAGGATATTCTTTTGGATATATTTTGGGTTCTGCATTGATTATTCTTTTGTATCAAAGCTTAAGATGCCTGCCTTACTTTTGATCGCCTACGGGAGCGAGACTCTATGATGTAATATTCATGATTGTACGATTTAAATTATGTATGCAAGTTATCTGCTATGTAACTTCAAGCACTAGCATACTGGTACAGGGGCTAGTGCAAGTAAATCCGACTCTCAAGGTAAGTATATAATTGAGCGCTGATACTACAGGTTTGATACAACTCCGAAGCCTAAAACTAGCAAAACATGTTCTTAGTGTTGTGCCTTAAGCTTCATGCCGCACAAAGGTAAATACTCATAAATTGAGCCTAAAAGCTCTAAGGTGAGTACAATTTGATCTTCTCATCAACATCATCATCAATACCTAAAAGAAGAAATCTTCACAAAAAATTGAGGGGCCTAGGTGCTACAGTTGGGTAATTCTTAACAAGTGACTAAGAATTAACTTGGATAAAAATTAAAATTGCATGTTCACCCCTCTTTAGGCCTACTTTGTCACTACCTTTTTCCAAGGACAAAGGGCACCGACCTACACTAGTTCCTGGATCAATACACTAGTGCCGGTTACATAGCTGGATCATTTCAAGCATCGACAGAGTTATCATTATTATAGTGGACAACCATAGAACGTCAATTGTTCAAGCAGCCATAGGCTTAGATACATTCAGAGTTCAAGAGGAAATAATAGAGCTTCACAAGTGGAAAGATAGCAGTACATACACTCCAGCAGCCATGTAACCCACACGACAGGGAACCTAGAAACCCCATAGCTAGCCTATTCATCGTCTTGGTACTGTGGATCTCCATCCTCATTGCACTCATACGGATCCACACCCTTCCATAGGCTCTTTCTCTAGAGAGGGGAAATGCGAGAGTTAGTGCATTGTCCTCACTTGAACTGGTGAGTTAACAACTATCCAGTAATGCTTAGGGTTTATTAAGGGAACGCTAAGAGATTTGTTTATTTGCGGAAAGCCATCTTTTGATAAAGAAATATCAAGACTGAAGCTCTTTACTCAAATCAAAGATAGTTCGAGTATCTTTAAATATTCTCAGTATTAATCCACTATATGTTAGTTTCAACACTACCAAACCAAACCCATCCTGCGACAACTTCATCACTCTACAAAACAAAATTCTTAATTACCCCGCCATCATGTTCCGAGATTGACGATCCCGTTGTTGACCAAGTACCCCCGGGTGGCCAGCCCGCCCGAGAATGTCTAGATCACTACAGTGACTGCACCAGGCCGCATGTGCCTCAGGTGGAGAGCTCTATGGGGACCACAGTACTACACATAATATCCACCTGCATTACCGTGCGGTGGCCACACGTTATGGTGTTAGGAACCATCCTCAATGGTCGATGACTTCGAACCGTGCAACCCTATTGAGCCGATTTAGGAGGAACCTTGTTCCACGTATGCCCATCCTGTCCACCCTCATTTTAGGGCCTAACCCCATGCTTCCTTCTTCGGCTATGGCACCCTATGTGTAAAACACATTATGTGACTAGACCCCTTCGGGCAGCGCGCGGCTGTACGCATATGACTTCGTGCCCTTCTTGTTGCACTACATGTGTGGTGCCCATAGCTCCTTATGACAAGCGTAGACTCATTCTACTCCAACACACTTCACATCCATAACCAAACCATTCCATCACAAACACTGTCATGCTAGGTCCCAAGTCCAACCATCAATAGTTATCAATATGGGTCGGTGAATCTCGATTCATCGTTCCCAGACTTAGAAGTCTAAACCAATTTATTTTATTTTCTAAACCCAGGTTGTCAATGGAATGTGATTATGAAAGCAATCACTAAGTGAATAAAGGATAATTTACATTATCAAAAAATATCAATATTAGCATGAAATAGCTTAATAAAATTAAGGCATGACATATGATATGATTTAACAACATGTATTGTAATTTAAAGAGAGCATGCAACTTGGTACTTTAAAGTAAATACTTGTAAAAATTAGGTATCAACATGCATGAGTAAGTAGTTGTTTACTCGCACTAAGGAAGGTTCCACCCTTCACTATTATGAGCTACGTAGAATAAGAAGGTAGGTATCTCGCATTGGTCTTCAGTGTAGTACTCCTGGTCTTCACCTTGGTCTTGGCCTAGGTAACTCGCCTTGGTGTTTGGGGTAGTACTCCTGATCGTTAGTGTTCTCCTTAAATGGTTCCATGACTATATACTCCTAATATTATGGTGCGAAGAACAATTCAATATAAAATAAGAAGAAACATGATGCATGAATTTTCACGGTGTGGTGTTGGGTGTGTTATGCCTGAGGTGGCTATTCGATTTGAACATCCCTTCGAGGTAACCTACTTGTCAAGGAAATTTCATGAGCATTATCGAGTAACGCCATCGCCTAACAACGGTGTCATGGTGCATGGATGAAATGAATGCATGAGGCAATATCCTAAATAATATCATAACTATATCTACTACTCATAGAGATGTAATATAAATATTTCGGATAATTGCCCTTAAGAAAATAATAGCAATATCGAGTAACTATAGGTCATTATTTTATCTTGTGAGGGTTAGGGACTTAAAAAATAATGAATGACAATTATTCCATTATAAAGTGCCATGCTTGTATTTTTTTTTTATGACAATGCCATATTATATTAATTTTGGTTATTTTAAAATATTCACTTAAACTTACTAATAGAGCCAATTTTACTTACTAGATAAACCTAAAAGAGTCACATTGGGTGTTCCATATTTTCTTAGGTTCCAGAGGGTTTATATTAATTTCCACCGATTTTCAAATTATTTCTAGGGTGTGTAGCTATTTTTAATAATTACATTTTATTTCTGCCATTTACCAATATAGGAAAAGTCCTTAATATGAGTTTTTCACCCCTCGAAGCTGGGTTTAGACATCATGTACTCAGCCAACCTGCATGAGCTGATCAAGGATAAGTAACTAAAACGTCAAGTTGGTTTCACACTTCTGACACACTTCCTTCTCACTTTTCCCTTTAGTTCATCCTCGAATACTCAATATTAGCACAGTACATCATTGGAAAGCTTAGGAAGGTAGGGATTCATCCCTCACCATGGTAAAAAATAATTCTAAAGTTTACTATGGTATTTATCCTCTTTTCTCCCTGCTACTCAGTTTTTGGACACCAAGGTGCTGATTTTGTTTTCCCCTTCTTTGTTCATCCTTGGAATAGATCCAAGACATGGGGAAAGCAAGGCTTGACAACTAACATTAGTATTTATTCGTCTAATGTCATCATAAGAAAGTTCTTGAGGTTTGGCATGAGTTTATGATGTTTTACTTCTCTACTTCACTGTTCTAGCCAGAAGTGAAGTAATCCACTTATTTATCACTTTGAACAATCCCCAAACTCTTTTGGAAGGCTCAATATGATCAACGGGAGTTTCTCCACGATCTGAGGATGGCGTAGGCTAAGAATCATTGCTTTGAGGTCACAAAACAGAGAAGAACGAGTCAACAAGCAACCAGAAACACCTATTGGGTAGATCGACTTCATCTTCACCAATCACTTCAATTTCTGACCCCAAAACTTTTAGCAAGGTCATGCTTGCTAGGGCCACAGCAAACAACATGGTTATGGTGGTATCTTACAGCTAGTTAACCCGGTATAACTTATTTCGGTTTATCCAAAGCATGGTCGAGTTTTTTAGGTTAAAATCTAAATATGAGATCGAGCATGTTTAGCCTTATGAGGTCTACTCCTAAACCAATTTCGGGGTCATTTTAATTATTCGGAGAACATAATAATCCTTCGCGGATCATTTTAAACACTTATTTTTTTGCACTTTTGCATATAATATCAAAATTAATTGAAACTTTTTGCATAATTTTTATTATCAAACTAATTATGTAACAATATATGATGTAGTTAGTTGTTGGATTTATTTATATATTGTTCATGTTTATGTTCAGTACCAACTCAACACATGTGGCGCTTGAATCCTACATTCAACATTAGAGCTAAGGCCGTGAAACAATTGCAAGGTGAGGGAGTGATCGGAGACAGGCTCGTCGACGTCGGCGAGGGCGTCGGCGAGGGACTTCAGCCGGCGACAGAAAGCACCGACGGATTCATCTCCTTGGATGGCTGAGCGGAATTCGGATTGAAGATGTATGGCTCGGCTGGGCTTGTGTGCATGAAAGAAGGTGTGCAGTTGAGTCCATGCATGATAAGCCGTGGAATTACAGGTCATAACGATGTCTTGGAGTTCATCGGATATGGTGGAAAAGATCCAAAGGGCGACGGTGATGTCAACGCGGCGCCATTCGTCGTTGTCGTGCTTCGGATCTGCAGCTTCCTCAATGTGCTCATGAACATCAAATTTATGAAGCACGTATCTCATGAAATTGCGCCACTTTGTATAGTTGTTGGCGAGGAGGTCAAGTTTGAAGGGAATGTAACTCTGAATGTTTACATGATGGATGGAATGTATGACTACTTGATTGGAGGAGGAGGGGACGAGAGCCGGATTGGAAGTACCGAATGTAGAGGGTGACGGGATGATGGCGCCGATCGATGAAGAATTCAATGCAGCGCCGGTGGAGGGAGTAGGCACAGCAGGGCTCGATGAAGAATCCAGTGCAGCGCTGGTAGAGGGAGGATTCACAGCAGGACGCGATGAAGAATTCAGTGCAGCACCGGTGGAGGGAGGATTTACAGCAGGAGTATTTTGGGGTGGGATTTGTGTGTTCTCTTCCTCATCCGCCATGTCGAGGACAGGAGAGGAGTGGAGCCTGGCGCTCTGATACCAAGATAAATTATGCTAACAACCTCATCACTTGTATTACTCGGTGTCGTGCAAATATATATATTACAGCAGAATGCGCAGAGAAGCTAGATACGAGTTGCTGGATTGACGGCATGCAGAGGCGCACGCAGGCGCATGCAGCCGTAAGAAGCGCTCGCCACTAACTGAACAACCAACGAATGAGCAGGCATAACGACGCAGCGTGAGAATCGCTCCTGCTCGTTCAACAAGGGTTAATGATCAACATTATTGAAACCATTTTTACAATACTTTCATGTTCTGCTTTTCTTTAGTGTCGACGAGGCTATACACAGCAAACAACCATTGCATTTCCTGACATCAATAACCTTAACAAATACTCAACAAAATATACAAAAAGAAGCCATAACATATTAACATTGTGTAAAGACAAGAACAGAGCAGGCTAAAAAATTGGAAGGATCCACAAGCTCTCCAATTCAGGTATCTAAAACTATTAAATCATGTTCAATGTAAGTTCAATGTAGGATCAACTCAACAAACCTGAAAATTCGCTTGTACAGGTTCAAGAGCTCCGCCAAGTGTTTACTCCTACTGCTGGATTCGGCTGCCTATAAGGGGAAGGAGAAAGTACAAGAAGAACAAATGAGAATCTGAAACCAAAAACATGCTCAACAAATATGCGAAAAAGGGGGAACAAATCCAGTACCTTCACATCTTTGAGTGACAAAAAGATACGGTTATTACTATAATCTAGTTGATTACCTTTAGCATCCACAACATGGAAATGTAAACAACTTTTTTAGCAAGTATTTTAGCGCCATTGAACTGAGTATTTAAAATGGTAAAAATTGAGCTATCCTTGTGAGGCTTCAGGGAAAAAGGGCAGGAATGCAGGATCATATTATAACCATGGTAGAGTTCTTGATTCAATCTCGGCACGATATGGCCACAGCTCATAAAGATGAAGTAGCAGAGAGCAGAGAGGGTTTGAGTGAGGTGCGCGCGGCAAGTTGGAGGGAGGAGGTCTCGCCGATAACCATGGTGTTGATGAGGCTTAAGAGCGGAAGGGCAGGGGGAGAGGGTCACTTACAGCGGCGGCGGCGGTGGCAGCAGCGGTGGCGGTATTAGCGGCGGCAAGGGAAGAGGGGGAGCAGGGCAGCGGTGGCTAGGTCAAAAGTAAGCCCGGGGGACGCGCTAAGGGCAAAATTGATTATTTGCCTCAAAGTTGAGCTGCCCTTGATTATTTGCCCCACTTACACCTAGCTGTGAGTGTCTAATTTTCAGGGGGTTATTTGCAAAATAATCAAACCTCTCCATCTACCCTCCCGTGGTGCCCTGGTTCCTCCCGCCGCCGGCTCCTGCGGTGTCCGACAGCGGAGTGGGGGCACGAGGTACGGGGCAGCGGGCGGCTGGAGACACATGACAGCAGCAATGGCAGTGAGGGGCGGCACAGCAGCTACGTTGTGGGCGGCGAGATAGGGTGCGGGTAGCCATGGGTGGCGGCTTGGGCAGCATGGCGGTGGCTTGTGGTGACATGTGTAGCAGCGGCAAGGGGCGATGGTTGTTTGGGCGGCTGAGGGTGGTGCTGCTCGGTGACGGCTAGGGGAGAGGAGGAAAGTTGAGAGAGAAGGGTTGGAAGACGCCGGCGGCACTATCGATGACGATTCTTCTTGATGGATTCACGGATTATGGTTTTGGTAATTTTACGCTTAGATATTGATTTTGTCCGATGATGTTTGATTTTGGGGGATTTTTGGGCTACAGGTTGAAATTTCTATAGGGGAAAACAAATTGAATCAGCTTGGGGTTCGACTAAATTTTGGCTTTGGTTTGTGGAGGATTCTGTTCGGCTTTGATTTAGCCAAGATTGAGTTGAGCACTCCGCCTTTGGGTAACGCTCTAAGCATCCTCCCTCTATGATTGGTCCATTTATGCGTTGATTTGGCTAGGTTGGAAAGGATTTGGGAGTAATAGGTGTTGCCATTGCCTTTAGGTGATGAATTTTATATGCAGTATCTTGCAACCTTGTTTTAGGGAAATTTTTGTAGGTATTGGAGGGTTGCCACGTAGAATAAATCTTAGTCCATGTATTTAGCTTTCCAATGAGTCCTAGGTCATGAAAATCGGCCAAGCAGTTTGCGAGTAATGGCCTTCGCAAACTAGATGTCCCAAAATTCCAGATTTTTTGCTTGAGGTGACTAATCTGGCAACTAGTGATCTAATCGAAGGGTTTAAGGGTTAGTGTAGGATAGTGTGTTGTGGGTAGTTCAAAATGCGTTATATGACCTATTCATGGTTTTAGGTCCCTCCGTCTTGGGTCGAGGATGTCGTCGTCGCTCATAGGTGTTCGGGCGTATTAAGGCAAGTGCATATTTAATCATAATAACATAATTGCCTTTGTTGAGCTTACTGTTATGAACATCACAATGTTTTGCTATGCCTATGTATATGACTTGAGTTCATAAGATAATTAATCAAATTCACTTAACGACGTCATCGGCAGTGAGCCCTTTGTTATAGCGGTATGAGCACAGGGAAGAGATGCATACTGCATTGCATCGAATTGCATGGTATTTGGCTTGGAGATTGGTTATGATTATGTTGGAGCTACGATTGGGTACATCCTGCTATGGTTATTCGTTTGTTTATTTCAATATTTCCATTTGATTAATTATGTATATGCTATGGTCAGAGAGTGGCTTTTGTGATTTGATTTGATGAATTTTATTAAATCAAGGTTTGAATTTATTTTTTTTTGTTTGAACACTTGACAACCGAGTTTATGATTGAAAAAATACACACATATTTCATGGGTCTCATCCATGTATGTTAGGGGTACATATAGTATCGAAATTGTTTGTGTTTTGAAAGGATGATGAGTTCGAGGAACACCGGTTCAAAGAAAAATCTTCAAGACTTCCATTCACCATACTCTTCAACCAACCGCCGAAGACCTACTTTCAGCTCATCCTCACACACACTAGTGGACGGACGAATTTTTTATAAATTTAATAGTTCATAAAATAAAATAGTCACGACAGGAAAAAAAAAAGACGTGTCTCGATACTCTATGCAGCTTTAAAGTCCACACTTTGAGGTTGAAAAAACATGTGAAAAGGCAAAATACATTATGCCACAAACATCATATGGCCGAACCTACTCAGAACACATCTAATATTCAAACTTTCTGAACAAAATAAATCAATCCTAGTATATTCATCGCAAATTCACATAATAATCTTCACATGGTCTCACAACATGAATGGTTTTGTACATAAGTACCTAATATTTCAAGTTTATTCGAAATTATTGTAAATACTACTTCACCAAGCAAACCATAACAAAAGTAGCGCGAGGAGAAGATGAAGCCACTACTGATCATGAAAGAACACCGAACTCAGAATAACTGAATAACTTTTGAACAGGTTCTTGAAATGGTACAGATGAAAATTCTCGTAGTAGACAAACAAAATGATGCATACGCTGAAGAATTAGTGACAGCAATCACTAGGTGCCTCCAGCAGTATCTAGCCTCGTTTATACGAAGGTAGGAAGAAGGAACAGAAGATGGATCTGTTGATGGAGTCGTCATCCACATCTGTTCACGCAAGTAAAAATAACTACTGTTATTAATGGAAAGGGTCAAGAAAAGGAAAAAAATAGTACGAAAAATTGAAACGTTCTGCATGGCTTCGGATTGGATCAACTTGTCACCTGCTAGATGCTATTCATTCAATTCAGAACCAATTTCTCTTCGTAATGAATGTTTCGATGGTGAGTGTGGGACGGTTGGGATGTGCGTCCACTACGCTCCTGATCTTAGCCTGCAGAATATCGACAGAGCTTTTGTAACTACGTGAGCCAGTAATATGGGCATGTAGCTTGGTGAGTCTCGTGAGGTGCTGGATGCCGGAATCACTCCACCCATCCCTGAGCACGTCGAGGCTAATGCGGAGCTCCTTCAGATTAGGTACAGAGCAAGGCATGAACAACACATTGAGGACTTCGACTCTGAAGAACTTGAGATGCCGGAATCCATCGCTGCTGCTGACGACGAGCCTGTCTTTCGTGCGCGTGTAACCTAGGACAAGAGCTTCTAGAGCTGGCAAGGCTCCAAGAGCTTGCAGATCTTCCTGAGTGATTTTTTCAGTATGGAGCTCCAAGTGCTCAAGGTTGACAAGAGAGCCTGTCCAGCTTGGGATATAGCAGATACCTCGTCCATCGATGCACAATTTTCGGAGGTTTCGCAGAGCATGGAACCATGAATCATCGGTGAAACAATGCGGGATCTCGTGCACTGTAAAATAGAGAGAATGAAGGTTGTGTCTGCCAAGTGCACAAAGTGAACTAACGAAAACATCCCAATGAGGATTATTCTCACCAAAAAATTTATCAAACCATTGTACACCCAGGACCCTCAGCTTGGTAAGATCCCCCAGGTCTTTTAGAAAACTTTCTGGTTGCTGCCAAGCATAAACGCTGCTTAGTTCCTCCAATGATTGCATATTCCCAACGCCTTTTTCTGGGAAGGTAACATCTTTATTGACGAAAAGACGGACCAACCTTTGAAGTTGAACAATTGTCGATGGTAATTCTCTCACTTTCGTCTCCCTTACATCTAATGTCTCTAAATGCTGAATTTCACCAATATTTGCTGGGAGCTCACTTACATTTGTTCTTCTAATGCTCAGAAACCGCAGTAGAACCACCTTTTCAATGTTTGCAAGATGATTATTTTGCAGTGATTCACAGCCTTCTAGGTCCAACACACGTAAAACTCTAAAATATGAAAGAGGGTGTAAATCTTTGCAGTCAACAAAAGTAGATAGTGACCGCACATGGGGTCTAGCTAATTTTAACCACGAGAATAAATTCTCTTGGCTGTCCTGGAGGGAGAAGCGACGAACCCTGCTATCCAGAGAAGTTGGGAGCCCAGATGGACCAAATAGAGTAACAAAGTTCTCCTCAACTGATTTGGATACGACGAAATTAAGTATGACGTCATGTACTCGACAAGTCATAACCTCACCATTAATCTCATCCCATGGTTGGATTAAGCTTCTGTTTATCAGCATATTGAAATGCCTGACTCCTGCTTCATATAGACTTTCCTGTTCTTGTGCACTAATAAATCCTTCAGCAATCCATCTACTTATGAGGCGATCCTTCCTGATCAAAAAATCCTCTGGAAATGTACTCAAGTATAATAGGCAGGTTCTTAGATGTTGTGGAAGATTAAAGTAACTAAGTGCCAATACTGATTCCATAGTCCCGCCATATTTATTTCCTCCAAGCGGCGAACTAATTGATTGTTTCACCTTGTTCCAGTGGTATGCCGATTGTGGTATACCTGCTAAGAAGCTGGATATAGAGATGATTGCTAGCGGTATATCATCACACTTGTTCAATATTTCTTCTGAAGCTTGTACTAATTGGGGAGGACACATTTCTTCATATCCAAAAATCCTTTTAAAAAATAACCTTTTGGACTCAGTACGATCAAGTTGTTTCATTTTATAAACACGATCACCTTGAGAACAACAACATGATTCAGCCAAATCTTCCATTCGTGTTGTTATGATTATTATGCTGCCAGGACTACTTTCGACCAATGCAAGTCTAATGAAGTCCCATGGACTTGATTCCCAAATATCGTCAACTACAACAAAGTACCTGCCACATGTAATGTAAATATTGTGAAAATTGTGGATGGTACGTAAAATAAAATATCCATGAATTACTTGGTCCGCCAACTAATTTGAAAAATTATAAAGAATCTAGTGGTAAATAAACTTAGCCACTAGTAGTAAAGAAACTTAGCCTCTAATTCTCCCGTGTACCGTATTATAGTTGTCCTCTTAAACTTGTATGTGAATCCTTTATTCTCAGCGTATCGCTTGACATGAGTTGATACCCTCTAGACAAGGGCACATAAAAATCTTTTTGACTGAACTTTTCCATGATTTGTGGTAGCAAACCCTGATATGCCAAATCGTCTAGCTGTGCATCTGGTAATATACCAATGATGTAATGATTGCGCACAATGATGAAAACTTACTGGAAAACCCATCCCGAGGATATATATGATCTTCATAGACCTCCGATGGGTTTTCCTATTCGTATGGCAACATTGTTCGATGGAGCTTGGCAAAATATGTGTTGGCACCGAAATTTGAATCGGCTAAAATGCACATGTACTTGGATACCCATCAACACCGGAAGCAAGATTTGTCAATGTTTGTTGTCGGAAATATATTTTATGGGGCTAGGCGTTAGATCCAAACTCAATGATAACACAAAAAGAGTGTTTATACAGGTTCGGACCCTCGTGGAAGATGTAATACCCTAATCCTATGCTCTCTAAGTATGATGATTTGATGATCTGGTGATCTCGTATCAAGTTGTGTGCTCACTATAATAGGCAAACCAGGGTCCCCTGCCCTCTCTATAATAGGTTACAAAGTAGAATCCTGGTCGGTTACGAGATAAGGTTTCTATCCCTATCCTTTCTTGCCGAATACATAGATATCCAGGGTTACAATCATAACTTCACTTATTTTGGATAGACTTCTTTATCCTTCCTTGTCGCGCAAGGTATATAACAGTCCGAGTGGCTTCCATTCACATGCAACCATCTCGGCCCATCCCCTGTTGGGTAGTCCTCGCGGCCTACTATATAGATACCTGGGGGCCATGTATTCCACAGTAGCACCTGAGTCCTTTACAATCGAGTTGCTGCCTATTTGATCGCATCCCAGCCGAGTCATGCTTCACGCCGAGTGCTTCCAGTTCTTGATGCCAATTTTTGACTTGTTTCTTCGTTATGCTGAGTGCTTCATTGCGTGAAAGAAGACTATGAAGGACTAGAGCTCCGTATAGCATTTTTTGAGTAGTACCATGCCCCATTTTCGGGATACTGGCAGTCGGCCCGTCATGAGCCGTACCGTTATCTATATTTGGTTTGGCCGAGTGGTACCTGTACCCGACTATCACGGTGTACAGCTGGCGCCCTTTTAGAGCGTACCCTTGAAACCGTGATCCAAAATGAACTCATGATATCCATTTTTGACTTATGCGGTGTCAAACCGTCGGCCCAATCATGTAGAATATCATGAGAAGTTACTTCAATTGGTTTGGTTGATACCCAAGTCCCGTTTGATTCGGTGACCGGCGGTCTACCTATAATGAGGTGTACCATGTCCCAAGTTAGGTTTAGCCGAGTGGCACCGTACCCGACTATTGCGGTGTATAGCTGGCAGCCCATTTAGGGCGTACCATGCTTCAGACAAAATTTGGCTAAGTGGTACCTGTTCCCATTTGTTGCGGTACACAGCTGGTAGCCCACTTAGGGTGTACGACCGCTTGTGGATGCGCTAACGCCGTTCCCACCCATAGCGAAAAAAATAGCGCCCCCCTTTTTAATAAAGGCCCCGGTGGAAATTTAGGGTTACCCTTTAATTTCCAACCCGCGCCTCTTCATCTTCAATGTGCAAGGATTAAATTGCAAAATTAGCACTTCTTTTTTGCACCTTAACTAGTCTCGTGCTTTCTCGAAGATTCACGCCCGCTATCAACATGGGAAATCAAAACAGAGGCGACTCTTCACCTTCCTTAACCTATAAAAGGCCTAGGGCTCTCCCGTCCTCATAACTTTAGCACTTTATCCTCATAAAAGGCCTAGGGCTCTCTAGGCCTAGGACTCTTTACCGTGCTTTTCATCCAGTCCTCATAAGTTTAGCACTTTATCTTCTTCCCTTGTTCACTTGTTGCCATGGATTCTCCTTTGCGCCCAGTCTCCTCTGTGGATTCCTCCACTCCCCCCATTGCCCTCCGTACCGCTGATCGTCATGGAAGTGGCACTGGAGGCCATGGATACGCTGCTGGTAAAGGCACTGATCACCGTCGGTGCTATAAGGGGGTCCTCGTCTTAGGGGACGAGGTAGATCCACTACCTAGACTAGTCCCCGCCATCGAGGAGGAGCTGTGAGGGGAATTCGATGCCACCATGAAGAGCTAGCCGCCGAGGAAGTCACTATCGCCACTGCAACCACCACCCCCGTCGTCAAACACAATGAGGAAATCAGGTTCTCCGGCAATGAGGACGATGCCGCCGCCAAGAAGAAGAACGATGCCGACGATGCCGCTGCCACTACAGGTGCCAAGGAGGACGTTGGTGGCACCGCGCCTATGGTTTAGATCTTTTGTTTTATTTTGTTATTTTGTATATCTTCTTCAAGTTGACGTTGAGCCATACCTTGCAATGTAGCCATCGGTCTCTTTAACATTTTTTGTAATCAGCCTGAGAGCTGATATGATGAATAGAAGTGGTTCCTTCTAAAAATTCCACATTTTGTCCTCTTTCTGATTCATCGGCCAAACCATTCGGTAGGTACCCAAAGCCCCTCTTAATACGGTGACTAGCAGTCCACCAATCATGAGGCATAACTTATCACAAATTAGGTTTAGGCGAGTGGTACATGTACCCGACTGTTGCAGCGTACAGCTGGTGGCCCACCTTGGGAGTACCAAGCCCCTGGCTAAATTTAGCTAAGTGGTACCTGTACCGACTTGTCGCAGTACACAACTGGCGGCCAATTTGGAGCGTACCATTGAAATCAGGCCTAGGCCCAAACCATTTGCGGAAGCCACAACGCCCTTCCCACCCAAGGCGGAAAACCTAGTGCTGCTACCTTTTAAATACCAAGCCTGAAACGACGAGAGGGGTTACCCTTCATTTCAGTCTATGCCCTTCTGTCTTCCAATCTTAGCGTGCTCCACCGCTAGAGTTCAAAGTTGCCGATCCTTCCCATTGCTAGGGTTATCCGCCGCTGCAACCTAGATTCCGCGCCGCGACCCTTGAAGATGTCTTCCTCCGCCGAGGACGTCCCCACGTCGGACTGATCAATCTCAGTGACGACGGAGGAGCGCTTAGAGGAGATGGTAGCCACCGAAGTTATCCCAAATGCAGAAACTGATCTGTTGGCGCCTGGCCACGGGTGAGTCCTCTCCCACTCCTCACATCAAGGAGATTGTCGTCTTTGAGTCATTTTTCTTGTGCGGGTTCGGCTTTTCGGCATTCGCTTTTCTTCACGGCCTTCTCAATTCCTTCAAATTTGGTCAATCTGAATCCAAATTTCATCCTTCAAATTGCTTCTCTCATCCACCTCTGCAAGGCCTATCTGGGCATTCAACCCCATTTCAATCTTTCCTGCCACCTTTTCCTCGTCAAGCCATATCCCAACAAAAACACCACCAAAGTTGTGGAGGCATCACATTCCAGCTGCGGGAGGGGCTACGGAAGCTCTATTTCTGCATTCCCTTCAAAAACATTTAACAAGGGATGGCACCAGGAATGGTTTTACTGAGCCAACCCCGACCCCTCTTTGGCTCCTTTTGCCAGGATCCGACCAAATTTTCCACTTCTTGGACTTCGGTCCATTCCGACGACGAGATGGGGCAAGTCATTGAGCTCCTAGACGTCATCGACAAGCAGAAGATGGAGGGCTTTACTGCGATCGGCGTCGTCATCAACTTCGTCCATCACTGAGTGCAACCCCTAAAGGAGCGAGTCCACCGAGGATTCGGGTACTCCGGGGTCTCCGATTCCACTCGAGAGATACTCGAGAGCATTTCGAGGGAGATGCTATTGACACGACTGGGCGACTTCTTCCCCTCGGGCCTAGATCAAGAATGAGGGTTGCCTGAAGCCCTTCAACATAAGGAAGCCCCCACTGGTGGTGAGTTTCTTCCATTCATTAACACTTGACATTCATTTTCCAAATGCTTATAGGCTGAATCTCTATTGTTGCTCTACAGTATCGGGCTACCTTCTCCTCCGACACCCCACTCCCCGACCTCCCCTAGCACAAGGACTCCAGGCAGAAGTGATCCGCCAGCAACACGGCCGAGGAGTCGAGTGCTAAGAAGGGGATGGGGCCGTCAACCAAGGAGCTAGTGAAAAAGCCGCCGAGTCCATTGCGCCCGTCCGGGGGCCCAACGTTTCATGCGACAACAGCCTAGCCCACGACGCAGCCAGCGCCTCCACCTCTGAGGCCCAGCGCACAACCGGGCTTCTCCGCCAATGGGTCAACCACTCAGAGAGGGCCCGCAATCAAAATAAAGAAGTACAACAGGCTTTTTAGATATTGGCTCTCTACTTGCTTTATTAAAATCATATCTTGATTGTTCCCTCCCTTATTGAAGGAAACCTACCGATGAAGTTCCTATGGTAGCTCCGTCTACGGCACCACACGAACCCAGCAAGCCAAACACCGTTCCTTACCCAGTCGGGCCAACCTCCAAGACCGCTTCTCCACCCATGGATGCCAATACGGCCCCTGAGTCCACGCCCCCTACATCGCCCCGAAGCCGAAGGAACCAGAACATGCCACCAGCGCAGCGCTTTTAGCGGAAGAATTTCCACGGGAGCCGAGCGTCCTCCCGCTACCCTCGTCGTCATTCAAAGCTGCTTGGCATGATGAGAATATCGATGATGACGAGGAGGAGAAGAAGAAGAGGAAAGCGTTGTACTGGCATTACATCAGGTGGGCCGAACTAGTCCCGGTTAGCTTACTTGTTTCTTTCACTCTCGTTTTGACCAAGCCATGCGGCACGTCTTTACCCTTTATTGTCTTCAGAACATGGGAGAGCGCTCCGAGAGAAAGTCCGGGTTTTTCTAGAAAGTTGTCCCCAAAGTTGAAAAACTCTAGGAATATTAGGACTATGTAGACAAAACCAAGATAGAGGCTCAGGTCCAGGAGCGAGAAGTCCAAGCCCAGACCAATGGCTTGTGGGGGAAGAAAATGGACCTCATCGACTCCCTCCAATGTAAGTCTTTGTTTCATGTGCTTCACCAGTCTCTTGTTGTTTAATTGTGCCTTTTAGCCCTTTTATTCTGCTTCAGCCTGGTACTCCACCATCGCTGAGCTCCGGAAACAACTCGAGTGATCCCAAAGCCAATACAAGGCACTGGAGAGCTCAGAATTTCATAATCGGGCCAACTTCAATAAGGCTCAGCGGGAGCTAGAAGGTTCGTTTCCTAACTCAACCTTCTTGTCTTCATTACGCTTTTAAAGCACTGGGTGACGACGTGTCTTGTTCGCAGAATACAAAAGGAAAATTTAGGCGCAGTGTGACGTTGAAAGTCAAAGAAATGGAAGCATCCTATGAAAAGCTCGGCGAAGCCTCCGAGCTATTACGAAAGTTCCTGCTTCCTAGAAATGCAGGGCTGAGCGACAAGAGTCAACTCATTATGCAATTATAAAGGAGGGACCTGAGAGGCTGAAGAGCCACTTGGAGACGTGACCACAAGTGCTAGCCAAGCTCCGGCAATTACGAAATTGCTTTTATCGCAAAGTGGACCTCAATGCCATCAAGGAGGGATTCGATCACCTGCACGGTCGATGGTGATCAAATTGCCGCCCTTCTTGAAGAAGTCTAGGATACCTCTGTGGCTTTGGTGGAGAACTTGGACTTGGGTCCCCTATAATGTATATCAATAGGACATAGGTAGTTCTGTAGACAATTATCAATGTAAACCCGATTGCTTGTGTATATAATGATTTAAGCTCTTTTGCTCCTTTTCCTCTATGATTTTAGTTTGTCTGAATAATTTCCTTTCATTATGCATTCTGCCCAACTATTCTGGCCCCTGAGCATTCAGGAATCGATTCATGGCACTTTCCCAAACAGGCGCCAAGTGACTTAGAGTTCGTCCTTTTTAGGGCCAAAGCTTCACTGCTCAGAATAATTACTCAGGTTCCTTTACAATCGTATAGGAAAAGAAATATAAAAGCGATGAGATGTGCGCACAAGCACACCTATTAGGAGTTGCTCCCAACTTACTGCTTAGTTGGACACCAACTAAGTAACAAGTCAAGAAACAACTCAGATTTTTGAGACAAATCTAATGAAAAACTTTATTCATAATAGCATGGCTGAGTACAAAAATTCTAAGTGTGAAAATGACGTAGCTGTTCCACATTCCATGAGTTGCCAACGATGACTGTTATGGCCACTTTTGCGGTAATGGTTGATGCCAAAGCGTTCAGTATCGTCGTTGTGCAGGTGGCCTCATCCTCTTCTCGCTCCCGTCTCATGGTGTTAAGGTCCTAGTGAAGGTAGCGGTTAAGGTTTTGGCGAGTGTCAACACCGCAGTGTGATTCATTTTGACTATGTTGACTCCGACTGCAGGCAATGCGAGTGATAGTCTAAGTGCGTAGCCCAGACTGGCTTTACCTGGTTTTGGTGAATTGCTGCTGCCGTCTCCATGGCCCTGATTTGGGCCATGATCACGCGTGGTGGGCTGTTGGTTTCGATCAGCGGGCCCAAGTTGTCGAGGAGCGTCTTGGAGGCGACGATGTTCTACTACGGTTTATGGTAAATAGCCTAATCTCCCATCCTTCTCTGCAACATGTATTCATTGACGTCGCGGGCTCGAATACGGAGAGACTGAGCACGTGCCTCCTCACGGTGGAGGCGATCTGCTTCTGCTGCTTCATCGTCCTGATGGTGTAGGGATCGGGTTTGCTGGTCTTCGATCACATACACCCCACAAAAGTCGGGACAACTCCCCATGCTACTCTCTGTCTCAGAGACGGAAGAGTGAGGGGGAGATGAGTCGGCTTGGTCGTCGAATCCAATTAATTTGGAGAAGATTACACCTACCATCTGAGATTCGTTCTTGGTCGAGTCCTCGCCGTCTCCGGGTGGGAAACTGAGCCCACAACGCACCATCTGTTGATAGGTTGCGGCGGCGTTCCCCAGCCTGAACGGGAGCACGGGTGAAGTTTTCTTGGCGTCTGTCCTAGATCGGATCTAGTTCGAGCTCTATCGGACGAGCTCAAGCTGCTGACGCATTGCTTGCTAGCAAGCGGTCGCGGTGTTTTCCAGCCCGAAAATGGAGTTCGGGCCAGTTGTCGTTGGAGTTTCCCTCAGATCGGATTTGATCCAACGAGAGAGTAGGTTTGCCGAAGTCAATGGTGACGAAATCAAAGCCCATGAAGCGGAAAGCCTGTCAGGGGCGAAGGTGACGACGCATCCGGCAAATGCTGCCATCGATCTTGATGAAATTGATCTTAGCGTCTCCCCTACCTAGCGCGCCAACTATCGACATTTGTTGTCGGCAATATATTTTATGGACCTGAACTTTTATAAACCCTAATCTTCTATTACCATCGAGTTTGGATCTATCGCCTAGCCCTATAAAATATATTGCCGACAACAAACATTGACAAGGTTCTTGCCATGCCGGCAATTGGATCATGCAATCGGTAAGAGATGACACAATCAACTTTATATAGCTGGCTGGATCTATCAAAATTGAACCTAAAACAGTAGGAAACAAATCCAAATACAGATGAAAGAAAATGTAGTTGAAAAAGATTATATATGAACAAATAGGTTCAATAGGTGGACAATCTACTAATAAGCTGATAAAATCAAGTATAGTATAAAGAAGGCAAACAATCTGTCAACTAACTTAGCAAGCCAAATTAGCTGATAGAATGCAGGTAAATAGACTGAACACTAAATCAACAACAGAACAAAGAGTAAACAGGTTGATCTACGAAGGTAACCAGATAGAATAAGATCACTTGACGACATGAATCGGACTTAACTAAGACATCACTCACTTAGGGGTGCACCTTGATGCCGATAGTAAAGTCGATGCACAACAACTCGATTGAAACTAAAATACGAAAAAACTAAGTTATACTACAGCTAATGCAACAAAAGTAAGTGAAAGTTGATTGTATTGATGCGTGTCTGCTTGATTACACGACTAAGGACCAAGGTATTTATTTAGGGAGATGACCCATAAACCTACACCTTTTTATTTGTATTCAACACAAATTCATGTCGATGTCTTCCGATTATGTCTCTATCCATTAGGTCTATTCAACTCCAAAACATGAATCTCTTTCCATATCCAAGCCGATCGAACTGAATCTGCACGACCTGACTCGAACTCTTGTATTTAACCAACTCGTAATCCTCTTTTATTAAGTCGACAGGAACTCTTCTTTTCCTAAGCCAGCCCACACTTCTTTGTCCAACAAGGCCTTTTGTTATGTATATCAGCCCATATTTCATGGCCCATGTTACCTCAAAAAGTTTTTTGCCCTTGGATTTAGGCAATAGCCTTCACTAACCTAAATCAATTCTAGATACTTCCGGAACATTGGATATTAGCTAATTTTTGGTGTCAACTGGAGTAAATAGGGACGCTGTGAAAAGTCAATCACCACCATGCACATCATAGTTCACAAAATACTAGCGATGGCTACGCGCCCGTGGCGCGTGGCATTAGTTTCGTAAGATATAAGTACATTTTTTTTATTTTCTATTATTTATTAGTTCATTTTATAAAAGTCAACATTTGTAATTCTCAAATATATTTATGGACCCTCACTATTTTTTTGCATTTATTAATCGTCACCTATTTAATTTTTAAAAACATTCAATTTTTATGAATTTTGTGTGAACTATCATAATAAAACTGAAAAATGGAAACTTGAAAAGAAACATCCAAAATTAAAATTTTTGGATATTATTTTTCAGACATGGTTCGGAAACTTTGGATGTTTCTTTGAATAAATGCTTAGCCTGAAGTCTGCATTATTTAGTTTATGAAAAATTTAAATTTTGGATGTTATTTTTCAGACATGGTTTGAAAACTTTTAATTTATATCATTTTTATGCACCATAAATAAAATTGAAAAGTGGAAAATCAAGAAGTAATGAGCCCTTAATAAAAAGGAGCAAACTATTTGTAAATTTGGACTTCAAAAAAATTTGAATAACATAAAAAAATTTTATGGATGTTCTTTGTACGGGCATGTTTTTTTAGAAACTTTCCATATTTTATGTGCTTGTGACCTCTCAAAAATAAAAACCTTAGTTCGAATATTACATTATGAAAACTTTCAATTTTTGAAGAAATTTTTTTTGGATATTCCTTTGCAAACATGGTTATGAAACTTTTAAGTTTATGATTTTTTGTGACCCATCATAAGTAAATTGAAAAAACAGAAAATCGAAAAGAAATATGTACTGATTAAGAACAGGTAAACTATTTGTAAATTTGTACTTTATAAACTTTGAATCACATCAAATTTTTTATAGATATACTTTTTGCCGCCATGGTTTAATTTTTGCAAACACTCAATTTTTTCGAACCTTTTGTGACCTAAAAAAAGATGGAAAAGGGGGGGGGGAAAAGAGCACAACCCAAAATGGCGTGCTAGTGCTTCGATCCCGGGTCTCCCGATCGACCACTCGCTCAGCCAACCAACTGAGCAAACGCACGGTGCTACTCACTTGCACATCGCTACTCCCTTGCACATCTAACAGACACCAGTTACCTAATAAGTGCGGTCGCTGGGAAAAATCGGAAAACATATGCGGCGGAGGCTTCGAACCATGGGCTCCATGGTGAGACCTACCTTAGCTAGCCAACAGGGCAAGCCTCCCGCATTATTGTACAACGTGCGGAACATTTGCTTTTGAATGTTATTTTAGTATGGAAGGTCAGATTTTATTTCACAAGAAGATCGGACGGCCCCTGTTTTTCAGGTGACGTGGCCTGCGCGAATGGTTGATGATGTGTCACGTTTCGGAGGCAACAACGTGGCCTAACCAGCCGCGCTGGTTAGGCCTTTGTTATATAGAATTGATTGTATGTAATAGATACCTTCTTTTGTCCCTGAATATATATATCATATCACATATATTTTTGTGGTATTAACCCCTAACTATTTTTGGTCTTTTTGTTTTCTCATGTTAACTTTAGCGAATGGCTTAACCCAAGCTTAGCTCCAACAACAAGTTTGCTGCTCGATTTTACTGAATATTTCTTTCAGTGAATATGTTCCGTTGCTTTTGGTAGATACAATTTTTTTCCTTTGTTCTCCTGTAAAAATCTTTGTAATCAGCAGCATTATGTTGTAGCTAGTACCTACATAAATACCGGTGAGGCTCGATACAAATCATCCACGTCAGCACATTCATCCTCATTCTGACAGGACAACAAGGTGAGGCGCACGAGAGGAGGTGCACAGTGTAAGAAAAACAAGTTGACCAAATTAAAGGTAAAGTAAATTATTAGTTGAGACAATTCGTGGGCAAGGATCCAATTTGATATTTCAGTTGCTTCATGAAACACGGTTAACGGGCGGCACGATATGTAATTATTACTAGAAATTATAAAAAAATAAATCCTAATATTTTATTATGTGCAAGCATTGATCTAAATGGCAAAAATTGATATTGGATACTCACCTCTTACGCCGGAGGTAATCTCTGAGAGTGTCGATGAGGTTCCGCAAATCGTCGGATGCAGCGGTTGCTCCAACTTGTGAACAGATGTCCTTCAGGACATTCCCTATGGCGGGTTTCTGCGATACCGAAACAAAGGCCGTGCAATCGAAGTCACCTTTGATTTTGTCATACGCTTGTTTGGCAAGGGTTGTCTTGCCCAAACCTGCACACCCAACAATGGACAACGTCTTGCATGACGTGCTCTCCCCGCCCATCAACAGAGAGATGATTTCATCCCTCGGGCCATCGATGCCGACGAGCATCTTCGTCTCCGCCCAGAGCGCGTGCATCCGGGGGTCAACCTTCGCACAGGAACTGGAGTTGGACGGGAGGAACTCAGGGGTGTACCTTCTGTGCCTCTCGCTCTCCTCTGCGACGCGAGCCTTGAGCTCTTTAATCTCGAGGACGATCTGATGGGACGCCCCCATCAAGTCCTTGAGCTTGCCAAGCAACTTACCACCGAATCCGCCCTTGGCGCCGTCTGATCTGCGATTGACGCGATGCATGTTGAGGTCGATGCAGTCCTCGATGTCGTAGGCCAGGTCTCGCACCCTGTCCCTCCAGCTCTTGTTGAATGCGTCAGGCTCCTCATTGGAAGGAAGCGGTCCAGAGTGAGATGGATTCCATCCTGAGCAATGGAACTTGGGAAGTTATTGATCGTCCATATGGGTGTAAACCTGTAGGATGTAAGTGGGTGTTCAAGAAGAAGCTGAGGCCTGATGGTACAATTGAAAAGTACAAGGCAAGGCTTGTGGCCAAGGGTTATACCCAGAAAGAAGGCGAGGACTTCTTTGATACTTACTCACCTGTTGCCAGATTGATCACTATTAGAGTACTACTATCCATGGCTGCCTCCTACGGTCTGATCGTTCATCAGATGGACGTAAAGACGGCTTTCCTTAATGGAGAGTTGGAAGAGGAAATCTATATGGATCAGCCAGATGGATTTGTAGTAAAGGGTCATGAAGGAAAAGTGTGTAGGTTGTTGAAGTCTTTGTATGGCCTTAAGCAAGCACCTAAGCAGTGGCACGAGAAGTTCGACAGAACTTTAACATCTGCCGGCTTTGTTGTGAATGAAGCTGACAAATGTGTGTATTACCGCTATGGTGGGGGTGAAGGAGTGATTCTGTGTCTGTATGTTGATGACATACTGATCTTCGGGACGAACCTTAATGTGATTAAGGAAGTCAAGGACTTTCTGTCCGCGAATTTTGAAATGAAAGATTTGGGAGTAGCGGATGTCATCTTAAACATTAAGTTGTTAAGAGAAGATGACGGTGGGATAACTCTTGAGCAGTCCCATTATGTGGAAAAGGTGTTGAGTCGCTTTGGCTTTAGCGATTGTAAACCTGCTCCAACGCCATATGATCCAAGTGTGCTATTACGAAAGAACCAACGTATAGCAAAGGATCAATTGAGATATTCCCAAATCATTGGTTCACTGATGTATTTAGCTAGTGCAACAAGACCTGATATCTCGTTTGCTGTGAGCAAACTTAGCCGGTTTGTTTCAAATCCGGGAGATGATCATTGGCATGCTCTTGAGAGAGTGATGCGCTATCTAAAGGGGACATCAAGTTATGGTATTCACTACACCGGGTACCCAAGGGTACTAGAGGGTTATAGTGATTCAAACTGAAAACTGGCAATTGTTTAATTATGATTTACATAATTTTGTGGATTAAAATATTGAGAAAATTCCTACTATTTCCAACGGTGGCCCTGCGTGCCTTCTCTAAAGTTTGAGCATGATGTAGTCGAGACCGTATAAGAACGTGCTAAAAAACTCATGAGATGCTTGCATGTGTGTAAAATAATTTTTTAAAGAATTATTTTTTGGATAAAGCATTGCTAACACAGGTAACTAAACAATGTTAATTTTCATCCGATAATTGAAATTCTTGTAAGTTAAATAGTGATATATGCACTAACAATTCACCAAATATTCACTAGAGTTCTAGAAAGATAGGAAATTGATCCTAGAAGCCCTGTGAAAAGGAATTCGAAGCCCATCGAGGTAAAATTTCTTAGGCCGATCCCCTTCGCTACCATGGAGAAACAACCCTAGCTTATGAGTCATAGATTACTTCCCCGTCTTGTTCGGCTCTCTCCACAGACGATGCGAGCTTCGCACTTCCACGTTCTGTGTGGTGATGAACCATAGATATAAAACAGACACACGTCAGTATTTTAATGATTTTTCTTCTCATCTAGATCTGCGCCTTTGTCTGATTAATTAATAGAGCATCGAGGTGCGAGAGGCAAGTTAGGGCCTGTTTGGATACCTTAGCAGCTAATAGTTAGCAGCTAATAGCTAATAGCTGGCTAACAATTAGCTGCTAACAATTAGCAGGCCCCCTGTTTGGATCCATTAGCAGTTAGCTAGTTGGATAGTTGGCTGTGAGTGCAAAATTCCCATGCTACCCTTGGTGCAAAATTCGAGAAGGTGGGGAGAAGGAATAAAGTGAGGGCAAAGCAGTCTTTTCACCATCTATTAGCACTTGTTAGCAATTGTTAGCAGCCCAAAAACTGCTAATGGACTAATTGTTAGCAGCCCAACCTGCTAACAGTTAGCAGCAAATTAGCAGGGCCTATTTGGTTCCAAACAGGCCCTTAGTTTAATAGCAAGCACATCGTCACACAGAACAGTAAATAATTTAGCATTTTGTTTTGATACGACAGAGGATGGGATGCGTGGTAGAGTTTCATTCGTTGAAAAAGTGCTGCCCCCTCCTTGCTAAAATTTAAATATGACAGTTGTTTCCTATATTAACACGACTTATAAAATATAATTTTGATGACCAGCAAAAGCTATTAGATCGTTTTGAACTTCGATGCAGTAGACCTCCCTCGTTTCTCCAGAGCTCTCAGGCTCCGATGGTTGTGGCTTAGTAGGCGCAGCCTGCAACCCATCTGGGTTGGACACCACTTCCTCACTTCGGAATCGGACCAAGCTCTCCTCAGGGTGGGAACCCATGCCACACTGGGCAACGGCTCTTCTATCTCATTCTGGGAAGACCACTGGCTCCACCAAATTACCCCAAGGCACCTGGCACCATCACTGTTCAAGGCCTCTACTAGAAAGGGTAGAACGGTCCGCGACGCACTTCAAACAGCACCAGGATCTCTGATCTCGCAGGGAACCTCACTATCAAGATGATTCCAGAGCTGATCTCCCTGCTTAGCCAGTTAGAGGTAATCCAGCTCAACCCCGCGGTGCTCGACCAGTTTCTATGGCGATTCTCAAATAAAGGGACCTTCTCCGTCAAGTCCGCCTAGTTGCCGCAATTTGAGGGCCGCATCACCAGGCCAGCCCTGCAGAAGGTCTGGAAGCCATGGGCCCCTTCAAAATGCAAGTTCTTCTTTTGGTAGTTGTTACACTGTAGAGTCATGACCACAGACGCCCTGTTGCGTCGTGGCCTACCCAACGACTACTTCTGCCCCCTCTACAGGCGCAACCTAGAAACCCCAGAATTCCTGTTGCTTCAGTGCGAATTTAGCTCTTCCATCTGGTCTCGGCTCGCCGTCTGGTTAAACCTCCAGCACCTCAGCCCTGCCACATGGTTGAATCGCAGCTCGGTAGCCGATTGGTGGCTCCACGACATTCTTCATGGCACCGCGCAGTGCGGAATCCGCTCCGTAGTCTTCGCAACGGTGTGGCATCTTTGGCTTGAGAGGAACAACCGTATTTTTCGTCAGGTCAATAGAACAGCCCAGGCCTTTTTCCTTTTTTTTGGTCTAGGAGCTGCGGCTTTGGGAGGCCGCATGAGCTCGTTTTGTAATTAGTTAATTTTGTCCCATTCGGCTCACGGGGGGAGGGCCCAATGTCTCTCCCAACCTCCTTCTTCTCCTATTTTTAATCAATACATGGCAGTTCTCCTGTTCGTTTGCTCAAAAAAAAATCTAAGGATCGTGGTGGCTAGATATTATCCATGAAAAGTCATTGATCCATTTAATTTTTATTAATAAATGTCTGGAAACTCTTAATAATTTTTTTGAGGTCATAATTATCGAATTAACTTAATGTTTTTTCTTTTTCATAATGCTACGCTGACATTTGAAAAATAAAATAAAAATAGACTATGAAATGTTTGATTAAATAAAAATAATGTAAATAAAATTTGACCACTAATATGTAAGCATGAATTAACGTAAAAACATTTCTAAAATGGAAATTTAAAAGGTAAATTATTTTGTAAAAAATTATTTGAATAAATTTGAGCAATACTTTGTAAGCAATGAATTAAGGATGAACTTTTCGTATTCCAATCCGTAATCTTCCATGAATTAAACATGAGTCATTTTTTGGAAAGGTGATTTGAAAACCCTTGTAGGTGATTTGGAATGTAACCTATCATGCTAATGAACCACTCCATGTTACATCCAACAATGAACATAAAATCAACGGGTCTTACCCCTTGAGGGTTAAGTTGGTATAACGTAAAACAACCCTAATCATAATGTAAAACGTAGCGGTGATGAAAAACCCGTGGACTGAAAGAATATTTGATTAAATTGAAATTAATGTAAATAAAATTCCACCAGTACTATGTCGGCATTAATTAAAATAAAAAATTTAAAATGGAAATTAAATTGGACAAAATCATGAAATATTTTGTAAAAACTATTTTAATAATTTGAAGCTGTTTTAAACATGGACTATGATCATATTCCATGTGTAACCTTCTTTGAATTATTGGAAATTAGGACAAGGTGATTTAGAAACAATGGTAGGAGATTTGAAACATGATCTATGGTGCTAATTAACCCATCTCCATGTTAGATCCAACCGTAAAAATAATTAAAATCAATTGTTCTTACGTATTAAGAGGTAAGTTAATGTATCATAAAACAATCCTGATTATAATATAGAAATGTAGAGAGGTGATGAAAAATCCTGTGGACCGAGAGAGTGGGGAACCATGGACGTGGCCGCGGGTGCCTTCTCTAAAGTTTGAGCATGATGTAGTCGAGACCGTAAATGAACGTGCGACCAATACTTTAGTAGTTAGGTGTAACAGTCCAAAATGTATATGATTTTAGTAAAACTCATGAGATGCTTGCATGTGTGTAAGATAAGTTTTTAAAGAATTTTTTTGATAAAGCATTGCTAACACAATTAAGTACACAATGTTACTTTTCATCTGATAATTGAAATCCTTGTAAGTCAAATAGTGATATATGCACTAACAATTCACCAAATATTCACTAAAGTTCTAGAAAGATAGGAAATTGATCCTAGAAGCCCTGCCAAAAGGAATTCGAAGCCCATTGAGATAAAATTTCTTAGGCCGATCCCCTTCGCTTCCGTGGAGAAACAACCCTTGCTTATGACTCGTGGATTACTTCCCCGTCTTGTTCGGCTCCAAGAATGAAGCGTCCTCCACGCCCCTCCCTCTCGGTACTCATTCAATGGTGGCCATAGAGTGATCTTGGGAGGCAGCGGTCGGGATGCTCCCGAATTGCAACGGCGTGCTCTACGGCGTCGGTAACAACGAGATCCAGAGGGCCGGCGGCGAGATCTAGAGAGACAACACCATGACGGCCATGGAATTTAGGCCTACATAGAAGACCTTGCTCCTAGGCGCGGATGCTTCGGGATGGCAGATGCCACGGCCCCAAGATCTAGATGGGCGGTGGCGGAATCCAGAGCTGTGGCGAGGGAGGAGGGAAGGGCTTCCAAGGCCTTCCAGGTGACCGGCGAGGCTGGAAGGTACCGCAACCTCAGCCATCCACGTCAACGGCGAGAGGTAGGCACCGCCATCTCAGCCGTCAACGTTCCTGTCGAAGGAGGACCCTAGCCAAAGCCCTCTCGAGGTATTACTCTCTGTATCGAACCCTAATCCTATATTAGATGGCACCATTATGTACAACTCATCGAGATAATAAAATTTTATGTATGGAGCAATTACTTGCCGAAGTTTGGAGGAATTTGGTGCCGTTGGCCCGTGAATCCCGTCGCCGTAATTGAGTCCCGCAGTCACATTCCCCGTGATTGAGCGCCCTCACCCACATCACGCCGCCACGCGTTGGCCCGTGCTATCGCCACGAGTTGTTTTGCTGGCACCCCGCCACGTGCCGCCCTCCCTTTGATCGTCACGCGTTGCCGCGTGTCCCCGCTACCTCGCTCCTGTCACTGTGCCGCCAAGCGTATATTCAGAGGACTAGGGTATTACCTCCGAGGGCCTAAACCTATGTAATCCCTCGTCCCATGTTACCATCGAGTTTGGATCCAACGCATAACCACATATGATTCATAGCCGATGACACCCCCAGTAAAACAAACATTGATAGTTGGCACGTCAGGTAGAGGCAGCGTCAAGATCAACCTCATCAAGATCGATGGCAACAATCAATGGAGTCGGCATCTCCTTCGCCGTCGGCCAGGCTTTACGCTTCGACAGCCTGGATTTCATCACCAACGACTTCGGCGAACTCTCTCTCTCTCATATCCACGCCAGATCCGATTTGGGAGCGACTCCAACAACTCCGACAAGTTTGCTCCCGCTAGACTGAACCAGATCCAAACCGGCGAGGATTGGACATTGACTAGCCCAAATCTCCCTTTGGTCTGGAGAACTTAGACATCACTTCACTTAGACACCCGTTTGGATTGAGAAATGCGGCTGCCACATACCAGCAGGTAATATGCCGGGGGCTCAATTCTCAATTCGGATACGAAGAGCACCCAACCGAAGGTGAATCCTAGATTGTATGCTACTTCGTCGATGATCCAGATGGATTCGACATCCAAGAGGCCCCAACCCTTTGCTTCTCCCACTTGGAGACTGAGTTGGAGAGTAGCACGAGAAGCTATCCTGATTTCCGTGAGATCTACGTGATCGATGACCAGAGGACTGAGTCCCAGTGCTAACGGGACAAAGAAGCGGTAGATCGGCTTTGTTGTGATGCCCGTCTAGGGTCTCTCCATGTTAGAGCCCGAATTGTCAAAGAAGACATCTTATGAAACATCGTCTTCCATACGCCATAACAAAACATCGTCGCCTCCAAGATGCTCCTCGACAGTTTGAGTCTGATGATCCCGACCGACAACCCTGCATCGCCGATCGTGGCCCAGATTAAGGCGATGGTGACGGCGGCAGCAATTCAACACAACCAACAAGATCCGAGGCCAAAGGCGCACTTGGGCACTCGGACCAACAACTGAACCGTGACCGGTCGGGTCGAGCGTACCCACCGCGAGTCCCATCACCATGGGATGTCTGCTGTAGCCTTAGTCACGACCTTCGTGAAGACCTCAACGCAAATCGGCGGGAGAGAGAGAAAGAGAGAGAGATAGAGATACAGAGAGAGAAGATGATTAGCGACGCCGCCGTGATGACAACTGCGAGCGTTTCGGCATTTACCTCGACGACCGGCGCGAAGATCATGGTGGTCACAGGTATCATCAGGAACATTGGTGCAATCGCGAATACCGCCGAGCTAGATCACCCCGACGAACTCCTCCACGCTATGATGATGGGTCCATCGATGGGATCAGCACCTTCAATGCCCTGCTTCGCCGAGTGGTTTGGCCTGAAGGATTTAATCCTAAGGGCATTACCAAGTTTGACGGAGAAAGAGGTCCAGAAGCATGGCTACAGGTCTACGCCTTAGCTGTTAAGGCGGCCGGTTATGGTGAATTACTTGCAGGTCACACTCACCCCATCGGTTCAACCATGGCTTACGGGTCTCCACGAGAATTCTATCGATTCCTGAAGTGACCTTTGTGAGCAGTTCATCGTGAACTTCTAGTGCACTTATGAGAGGTCTGGGACGCCATGGGATCTATACCAATTCCAACAGAAGAAAAGTGAGTCCCTCCGAGAGTTCATCTGGCGCTTCACACATAAGAAGAATACAATCCGAGATGCCTCGGACGCGGTTGTCATCGCGGCCTTCTAGAAAGGAGTCAGTGATCCCGATCTGATTAAAAAGATGTCCTGGAAACCGCCAACCACGGTAAAGGAGATGTGCACCATGGTAGACCATTATGCCACTGCTTCGGATGCCCTAGCCGAGCGCCAGGATGACCGCACAAATCATGCATAAGAACAAAAACGACCAGGCCGAGTCCTCCAATTAAAATAAGATGAAGGGCGAAGAGATGGTCGCGACGGCGGATCGCAGCCGATCCCGACTGCCGCGCACGAAATATTATAATAGGGTGTTAGACGCTCCCTGCCCTTTCGATCGCAAAGGAAGCATGTGGCCAAAGATTGCTTCACCTTGAAAAAGCTTAACCCTAAAAAAGTTCACTCAAAAACATAACAAGAAGACGAATCCCGACGCAGTCGAGGCTAACAAGAAGCGTGACCCCCTGCTGATAACTATCAAGAAACAGAGTGTGAGCTCAATTACATATTCGGGGGATCGACAACATATGAGTTCAAAAGGGAGTAAAAGTTTAGCACTCGGGAGATCAATGCAGTCATGTTTGTGACCCCCTGTTACTTGAGATGGTCTGAGGTTCCAATCACGTTCAACCGTTTGGATCATCCGAATCATGTACCGACCAGGGAGGTAACATCTGGTGCTAGACCCTGTCATCCGCGACATCAAACTCATGAAGGTGTTGATCGATGGAAGGAGGGGGTTAAATATCCTCTTCTCCAAGGCCTTCGACGACATGAAAATTCCTCGCTCATTCGTGGCATCATCACCGTGTGCGGTGATGTGAAGCAATCCTTTACTGCGACAAGGAGAGCTGCGAACTAGCCAAATTTCTAGAGGCGTCTGTGGAATTGGACAAGATCCGAATGGTGGCCACAATCCGAGAAGATGAAGGCGACGTTCTACCCAAGAATCAATGCAAGACGTCCATCAAGCCAGATGAAGGAACCAAGAAAATAGCGCTCGACCCGTCCGACTCATCCAAAACGGCCTTGATCGGGACAAGGCTCGACCGCAAATAGGAAGACGCGCTTGTCACTTTCCGCTAAGCAAACAGGGACATCTTTGCTTGGAAACCATTTGATATACCGGGTGTCCCAAGGTAGGTGATTTAGCACTCTGTAAATGTGGAGGAGAAAGCAAGACCCTACAAACAATGGCTTCGATGATTCACACAGGATTGTCGTGACGCATTCAGGGAAGAGATCACCAAACTTTTGGCTGCTGGCTTTATAAAAGAGTATATCATCCCGACTGATTGGCGAACCCGATCCTGGTGCGTAAGAAGAACAAAAGTTGGTGCATGTTTGTCAATTATACCGACCTCAATAAAGCATGTCCTAAATATCCATTAGGGCTGCCTCATATTGACCAAGTGGTGGACTCAACCGTCGGATGCAAGCTCCTGTCTTTCCTAGACGTCTACTCAGGGTATCACCAGATCAGCCTGAAAGAGGATGATTACATCAAGACCTCGTTCATGACACCATTTGGAGATTTTTGCTATGTCACAATGCCATTCGGGTTAAAAAACGCTAGTGCCACATATCAACGCGCAATACAACTGTGTTTTCACACTCAGCTCGGACGCAACGTGGAAGCATATGTTAATGACGTCATCGTCAAATCTCGAGTGAGAGAAAACCTTGTCATCGACTTGTCAGAAATATTCTGAAGCCTCAGAGCCTATAGAATGAAGCTTAAAACCGAGAAATGTGTTTTCGGGGTTCCATCAGGAAAGCTACTCGGTTTTATCATGTCTCACTATGGTATCGAGTCTAACTCAGAAAAGATTAATACCACTATCAAGATGGAAGCCCCAACTTGTTAGAAAGATGTATAGTAACTTACGGGATACATGGTGGCACTCAACAGATTTGTCTCCAGACTAGGGGAGTACGGGATGCCATTTTACTAACTTCTGAAAAAGCAAGACAAGTTCTAGTAGAATCCTGAGGCACAACAAGGCTTCGAGGATCTCAACAAATTCCTTACTACCCCTCCTGTGTTGATTTCTCCCATGCCTGAGGAACCCCTGCTACTCTACATAGCGGTGACGACTCATGTAGTCAGCGCCACCATTGTCGTACGGCTGGAGGAGGTCGGACATTCACAAAAGTTCCAGCGCCCGCTATATTTTTGAATACCCGAGCTAGGTGGTTAGAGTGGTGTGAATAAACGCCAATCAATTTTGATGCTTTCTTTTTGCAATACGCAGCCTCTCTAACCACTTGGCACCAAACAGCTTCGTGTCTATAGTCAAACCGCGACGAAATTCAAATTTCAAGTGCCACATCATGTGCACAGCAAAGAGGTGCTACCCATGGGATGAAGTGGATGAGAATTAGGTCCTTGTGACCACTTTCCACCTCCTCAACCAGCCAAGTCTAATCACTTTCCACTTCCTCAACCAGCCAAGTCAATTAGAGACAAACCAAAGCATTCAAACCACTCAAGTTGCTTTATCGAAAGAAAAAAGCAGATTCCCAGAAACTTGTCTTGGAAGGAGAGAAAGGTTCCTCCCCTTAGGATGCTGTAGGATTTTTCAAATTTTTTCTACACCTAGGTGGGTGAGTCATGATGCTTCCATCCAAATTTGAGCTTCCAATTCCATCCACTAAAAAACATAAAAATCAAATACCAAGAACTGTCAGGAACACGATCTGAATGTTTCGGGCTCGGTATTCACCTCATAACTCTCAAACTAGGATACCAGTGACCTTTAGGGGTGGAAACGAGCCAAGCCAAGCAGAGCCTGGTTCGGTCGAGCACAGTCAACAAGAAGCCGAGCTAGGCTTGGCTTGCTGTTTTGGCGAGCCCAAAAAGTGGGCTCGGCTCAAGCTATGTAACACCTCCGAGCCAAGCCGACCCACGAGCCAGAAATGTTTTCGCATACAAAATTTGTCAATGAGCCGAGCCGAGCAAGACTAGGCTCGTTCAAAATGAGTCGGCTCGCAATTTCAATGGTCCCAAAAAGTACGCTCAACTCGGGCTCAGTAGCACCTACGAACCAAGCTAGTTCAAGCCGAGCCGAGCTCGTACCGAGCCGCAAGCTATTTTTCCAGCCCTGGTGACCTTGCAAATTTTACCACAGATGGGTACATAAGTCACACATTATTGCCCAGTGTAATCACCCCAAAATGATTTTTTCTAGATTTTTCCAAAAAATCAAACGCTGATTGTTGCGCGGAGGAAAGTTTCTGGACAGATTCACAAGAAGTCAAGAACTTGATCTCTTGCCTCTCATATGGTTGCAAAGAGTGTCTCAAATCTTATTAGCAAATTCAAGGCATTATAGACGACCAAGAAACTACAAGAAATCATCAATATTCATCTCCAAACAAGAGCTCGAAAAAAGAAAACAAAACCAAGAAGAATTAGGAGCAAATCAACACAAGATGTTTATGGAGAAGAAGGATTTCATTGCATAGAAGTTGTGGGATTACAAGCCACACTCCTTCTGGCCACAAGCACTCTAAGTGCCACCCAAACATACCCAACTCACCCTATCTATTTTTGAAATTTTCAGCTCCAAGGGGTTGAGGAGGATGTGCTCCCCTCACCCTTTATTTATAGCCAAAGGGTGAGATTCCCAAAACCCTTCATTCGAGGATGAGTGATGTACAACTCACGCACTAAACAACACAATCTCGGAGAGAAATATTCTCCACATATTCCATTGGGAAATATCCTCACAGTTTCCTCGGTCGCCAGCCCACGCCTAGGCCCACTGGTTAGATCAACTTCGCCACCAAGTAACAGATGTGGTAGCCTCCAGCTGTCCAGTACTCCTCGCCGTGGCAAATCTTCTCGAGTATATCACCTCATGTGACCGCCAGATCATCGAACCCGGTCGCCTACATGTCTTCGGACACACTAGTTGTCCCCATGAAGCGTTAGTCACTACATGTACTCGCTGATACCTGCATCACAGTGGTAATCACACATAAAATTAACACATCTTACCTCTCCTGCAAGGTTAATCCATCATACGATCATCAACAGAGAATCACGTGCTCAAAACCAAAAACACCGTGCCAAAACACACTTTGCATGACCAGACAGTTCGGGACTAATCGAAAATCTCAGCAAAATCCAACAAAGCCTTAATAAGACAACTTCAAAAACACTTCAAATTTGTCCTTGTCACATATATTCACCATCTCCCAAGGGGACACTCCACATGGGTCTCAACATTCGTTAGTGAGGTTCTGAGTGAGTCCAAAATACAATATCTACAAGTACAAAAACTATTGTACACCGTGTTAATCGCTTCCCGCAATCTTAAACACTATTTCCAAGAGCACACAATTTCGGTGGTCAACGCTTTCCCAATTGAGGATATACTCCACAAAAGGGAGCCACCGGGAGAATTGCGAAGTGGGCAGTCAAGCTTGGAGTCTTTGACATTTCATTCAAATCACGGACAACCAATAAATCACAAGTGCTCGCCGACTTTGTCACTGAGTGGGTAGAATTACAGGTTTCCACGTCCGTAGATGAACTGGGATATTGGACAGTGTACTTCGACGGTACCATCATGCTCAGCGGAGTGGGGGCTAGCGTAGTACTTATCTCTCGAAGGGGAGAACAGCTCAAATACGTTCTTTAGATACACTTTTCGGCATCAAACAAGGCCGCCGAGTATGAGGAACTCATCCATGGTCTCCATATCACCTTATTGCTTGGCATCAGATGGCTGATGATTCGCGGGGACTCACAGCTCGTGGTCAACCATGTACAGAAGGATTGGTTCATGTATTGGCGACAACATGGCTACATATTGTCAAGAGGTGCGGAAGCTGGAGGCCAAGTTCGATGGGCTAGAGCTCCTGCTTGTGCTGCGACGTGATAATGAAGCTGCCGACGAGCTCGACAAAATAGGATCCACTCGGGCAACAGCTCTGGCTAATGTGTTCGTTGAGGCACTTCATAAACCTTCCATCAAACCAAAACCAGAGCTGAGTAAACCAGATGATAACCAAACCGAGGCAGAAATACTGATCATCAATCCCAATTGGATCAATATTTAGACTATCAACTGAGGAACAAGCTCCCCAATGATCGCGCATAGGCGGAACGGATCACATGACCAAGCCAAAGTTACGCTGTTATCGGGGAGGAGCTCTACTGGAAGAGCGCTTCTGGCATGCTAAAATGGTGTATATTAGAGCAACAAGTAAAGGATCTCCTCAAAACAATCCACTCAGGAATTTGCGGGCATCATGCAGCGTCCACTGCACTAATCAGAAAGGCATATCGTCATGATTTTTCTGACCAACCACCATAACGGATGCCGAGGATATTGTCTGGACATATGAAGGTTGCCAATTTTTTGCTTGACAAATACACATGCTGGTGCAAGAGCTGCAGACTATACCCATCACCTGGCCATTCGTAGTTTGGGCGCACCACATGGTCGGACCTCTGAAAAAGACGAAGGGTAGTTTCACTCATCTATTTATCGCTGCCGACAAATTCTCAAAATGGATTGAAGCCAAACCAGTCGCCAATGTCACATTTGCTAAGGCAAGGGGATTTTTTCAAGAAATTGTCATCATATTTGACGTACCAAATAGAATCATCACGGACAACGACACTCAGTTCAAGAGTGGCGAATTACAAGATTGGTGCGAGGAACTCGGCATGAAGATTTGCTTTGCTTCCGTAACACATCCGCAAAGCAATGGACAGATCGAACGAGCCAACGACATGGAACTGCAAGGGCTAGAAGCAAGGATTTTTTATCATCTTAAACCATATGCTACAATATGGGTCAAAGAATTGCCGTTGGTGCTCTAGGGTCTTAGGACCACTCCTAGCAGGGCAATCGGACAGTCACCTTTTTTCCTTGTATAGGGCTCAAAGGCGGTCTGATCTACCGAGCTCGAATTCGTATCCCGCGGGTTCGGAGCTATAAAGAAGAAGAATCGGAGGCCAACCGACTCAAAGATCTTGACCGGCTGAAGGAGGTTAGAGATGTCACAACAATCCAGTCGGCCAAGTACCTTCAGGGCTTACGTCGCTGTCACGATCACAGTGTTCGAGTCCATGATTTCTCCACAGGAAATCTGGTCCTACGAAGGAATTAGAAAAGCGAGCATAAGCTATCCGCAAGTTGGGAAGGCCCTTACATCGTTGATGAGGTAACACGCCCGAGGGCTTGCAAGCTTAATCGCGAGGAGAACATGATCATTGACAACTCGTGGAACATAAACCAGCTCACTTTTATACTTCAATCTTTGTACTCAAATATATTTTTAACGAATAAAAGCTTTTCTACTTTCTCTCAGACCTGTGTTAGCTCTTGACATGATACTTAGCCGATTTCCTGGCTAAGCAGTAAGTCGGGGGCTACACTTAATTGATGCGCCTATGCGCGCATTTCTTACTTTCTTTTTGATTCTTCTGAGTGGTTATTCCGAGTAATCATGTCTAATAAAAAATTTGATGAACTCTAAGCCACTCGGCTCGCACAGGAAAAGCTTCGAGCCGACTCCTAAGCGCTCGGGGGTTAGACTAGTCGGGTGTGGTGCATAAATGAAAAGAACACACTCATGGGAGTCAGAACAATAAAATTTTAAAGAGCTACAAATTATAAACGAAAAACTGACAAGTTTTTAGAGTCAACTAAGTCCTATTAATGCAATTTTTTAAAGGGGACCCATGTCGAATTTTCCGCTAGAGCGACGGTAAGTATCACGGACTAGAAGTATCGATTTCCCACAACGAACGACAAGAGTCTAGTTTCTAATCTTGACTTGGCCAGATGGATATGGTGGAATGACGAAAGTGGGTAAGATATTTTGGTTCGAGAGGTTTTACTAATGGTACACACTAGTCAAGAGTACAAGGTTAATCCACACACAATTGCTACTCTGTATCGGAGCTCGGCCGATTCAATACCACCCCTATCAATTAAGAGCACCGAATGGTTATGATCAACCCCGATTGGGCTCGACTGAGCTGAGACTAACGGGACAGATTTCACAAACTACAACACCTCACCACCTACTATCTACGGCTCAGCCGTTGAAACAGGTGTCTACCGGGTACTAACTAGTCTGGACACCACATCTATACATAGCAGTACTATGTATCAAGGACGTTACTCAATACACACTCCCACTAAACCTGTCACTAATATCTATTGTGACACCCAAACACAGAGATTTAGCACTCCAGATCTAGCATGAGCCTAATACCAAAAGAGAGATAATGTATAGAAATAAACTTGCTTTATAATTAGGCGAGTGCCAGGCGTCAGACGTCCGACGCCTGGTGCGCGGTCCGGACCTGCCTGGGCCGTCCGATCGCTCCTACGAGCTGCCGTGCGTCCACGTCCTGCCTTCCCAGCGACTAGCTAGCAGAGTGCGTTTGATTAAAAATCCAATTAAACTTATGATTTTTGTACAAAATTCAAACAGTGTTCAAAATGCGTGGAATAAATTTCATAATTCTTCTGAAATCGAGAGCAACCCATTTTAAAAACTTTTTAAATTTTTGATTTTTTTCACTTTTTTTGTTTTTTTATGTGAAACTAGGAAAAGGCACTTATGAAACTTACACCCATACTAGCGAAACTTGGCCGTGTGCTGATGAAACTTGGATGAAACTTCGATGTAACCAGATGAACTTGGATGAAACCTGTTGAAAATTGAATTGACCTGATGAAACTTGAAGAAACTTGTATGTCACCTATTGAAACTTGCATTAAACCTGATGAAACTTGACTGTTCGACAAGTTTAACGAATATGAAATCCATGTTTCAGTAGGAGAAACCCAAGTTTTAGTAGGCAAAACCCAAGTTTCACCAGATAAGTTTGAAGAGTTATATGGCAACTTATATCTTGTAATACGAGGAACACGTTGGTGCAAATGGTTTTTGGATTGGAGCACCCAGTCAAAAATTATGGTCGCCGAAAGAAAAAAAAATGCTGTGGGCCCCACCCTGCATGCGCACAGTATTAAATACTGCGAGTTTCCCGCGCGCCGCGCACGTCCGAACTACGCCGGCCTTCCGGTGTACAGCCTTTCCGTTATAATTAAAGGATAGAACTAAGTGTTACCGATAGAAGACAAAGCTGAACTCACACACGAGTTAAGCTCCAGAGCTCTAGTCGAGGGTTCCTGACACGCCAACTTTTCCATAGCACTAACTCTCCTCTGTTACCTGCTCTACTTGATATATGGGCAGCTTAACGTTGTTTTCTGTTCTTCCTGCACTTCTATGTGCCTTGCAAATGAGGAGAGGTGCTCCTTTTATAGCCAACTGCAGTGAGTGAAGGGTTGCCACGTGTGACATCCTTTATTTTATCGTATATCACTTGTATTTTCAAAAACCCTAAAAGTAAATTATAAAGAGGGAAATGTTATATACAAAACCCTACTTTAAACTATTAAATTAGGTTTAAGCCAAAACCATAGGAAACCTTTTAGGAAAATTCTGGCAAAATTCCAGTAATTCTTAAAAGCCATCATTTTGCCACCCTCCAAATTTTAAGCCCAAAGCCTAAGGCTAGCTAGAGATTCCGTGAAGTGTTGCCGTTTTTTCCGGGAGCTCATCAAACCCATGAAATGATGAGCAAACATGAGAGAACCAAGCCCAAATTTGGAGACAAGATTCTAGAAGCCCAATCTCATGCTAAGCCAGAAGCCTAACCCAAAATTCGCGGATTTCCGTATTTACCAAATTTGGGAGAGTCCTAAACCTACTCGGATTAGAATTTGAGCCAACTCAAAGTCTACCCACCTTCAGGCCTGACCTAGGTCGACCACCACAGTATAAATACCCCCAAGACCCTCCTCAAATCCACAACTCAAGAAATCCCCAGATCCTAACCCTAGCCATCAAAACCCTAGTCGCCAAAGTGTTCTTGAGGTATCCTTCTCTGTGCTTTGCCCAAACCCAAGAGTAGATGGCTCCATTATGTAGAGCTCATCGAGACGGTCAAGACGGATATATGGATCGCTAGTTTTGATGAAGAAACGTGTGAGAAAAAGCTTGCCGGTGTTCGAGCAATGCCTCGCCACCGGTCGCCTCGTCCGCCACGCACCACCCCGGATCCAGTGCCGCCAACCCGCGCCCGACACCTGGCACCGCAGCCGCCACCTTTGGCCAGCAGCTGCGCGCGCATCGTCCAGCCGCCGCCACGTGTTGCCCGCTGATTCGCCGTCGCGGTCGCCTAATCGGCTGTAGCCATGTGTCGCTGCCGTGTCCTTTCCCACCGAGCCGTGCCACGTGTCGTCGCCGCATGTCACCAAGTCGCCGCCCACGCCACGTCCGCCAATCGAAACCCACCTCGTGTCACCCCTTTGCCCCGCACGCTCGCTCGCTCACCGGTTCCGTTCGATTCGGTTAGTTTCGCTGGTTTTCTTTGTTTTAACTGGTTTGTCGTGCCTCATGTTGTGTTATGAGGTCCGATGCTGAACTATGGTCCCCTGCCCCCTTTATATAGTGGAGGGGGTGAGGTTACATGAAAGTCTCCTAGTTAATTACGAGGAGTCCTACTCTTGCTAGAATCCTACCTCTATCATGTCTTGCCGAATATGTCTATATCCGGTGTTTACAATTATAGTCTCATTACAAATCAGGATTGCCTTCTATCTTTAGACCTTCCTTGTTGGCTACGCCGAGAGCAGTCCAGGTGGTGCCCGTCTCCTAGCCGGCTCGGGCCACCCCCTGTTGGGTGGTCCTCGCGGCCCGCTGTGTGGGTACCCGGGGTCTATGTTTAGCACAGTAGCACTCAAGTGATTCATAGTTGAGTTGCCACCTTTCTTGGTCATATCTTGAATGAGTCATACTTCATGCCGAGCAATCCGTTGCATGCAAATAGACTTTGAAGAACTCAATAGTGCTCCACGTGTCGGAAATTCTGAGTGGTACCTAGCCCGATTTATCGGAGTACTGGCAGTCGGCCCATCATGGGGTGTACCCTTGTTTGGATAATGCTTGGTCGAGTGGATCATGGGGTGTACTGCTGGCGGCCCTTTTATAGTGTAACAAAGGCATAGGCTCGTAGCCAACCCGTAGTTGACGCTCATGGCGTTGTGTGACTCGTAGCAGAAGGTGTAGGCTTGTAGCCATGCCGTAATTTAGATTGGGTTTAGCCAAGCGATATTTGTACCTGTTTTGTCACGATGTACAACTGTCGACTCTTTTATAGCATATCCTTGGAACCCTAATCCGAAATCAACTTGTGATACCCAATTCCGACTAGCGCGGTAAACAGCTCTTGGGCCAACATGGGGCGTAGCACAAGAAGTTTTAATCTAGTTGACTTAGTAGGCACCCAAATCTTTTTTAGTACATTGATTGGCAATCAGCTCATCATGGGGCATACCGTATATCAAGCCGGGTACCCAAATCTCGCTTGATACGGTGATTTGGTTGTCGACCAATCATGGGCCATACCACATCCTAGATTAGGTTTGCACTCGTGGCGCAGGGTGGCTCGTGGCCAAGGGTGTAGAAAGTGCTCATGGCATAGGCCCTTCTCCGCTTGTAAACGAAGTCTTAGAAGGCACTTGATAAAGGAGAAATCCATGAACTTCTGAGGCTTGCAGAAGGCAGTATAACGGCCTCCAGCACTTGTCATGACAGTGCTAGGAGCAGGATTCCCATCGGACGTGAGCCGGAGACCCCTGTAACATGTCTGTGTAGGATTTAGACAGTATCTGAATGAAAAAACAATCACTCGGATGTAATCTCCAACTGCTTTATGCAGATGATTTTTATAATTTCGCTCATTTTCCCTTTTGATGTTTAATTTCTTCAAGTAGTCTTCCTTTTGTTATGCACTCTGCTTGAATGGTCTAACCCCCGAGCGTCGGGAGTCGGCTCATGGCTCCACCAGCTCCTACCGCCGCGAGAGTTATCAAGAACTCCAAGCAATGGATGAAATCCATTACCACCGACCGGTTGCTCGATAAGCTCGTATCCGCCGGCGTGCTTCCCTCGTGAGCTAATTTAATGGTGCGCCGTCGGTGAGTCCTCCCTTACCCCTCGTTCTAACGAGATTGTAGTTTTCGAGTCCTTCTTGCTCCGTGGTCTCGGCCTTCCATGTTCCTCCTTCCTCTGGGGTCTTCTGCATTTCGAACGGATTGAGCTAACTCACCTCAACCCCAATTCTGTTTTCCAAATCATCATCTTTGTTCATATTTGTGAGGCGTATCTCGGGATATCACTCTGTTTTAATTTTTTCCGAACTCTTTTTTTTCTCAAACCTTTTACCAACAAAGCAGCCCCCAAAGTCGTTGGGGCCGCTGGCTTTCAGCTGAAGGAAGGGCCAAGAAATTTTACGCTGATTTCCCATGAAAACTTCGAACAAGGGCTGGCATGCCGAATGGTTCTATTGTGCCAACCTCCCGCCAGTCCTTCCTGCCTTTACCGGGAATTGTTCTGTAGTCCTCCCTTCCTGCTCCTCCCCTCTCGCCGAGTGCGAAGGTAGCCAAGTCAGGGACCTGCTTCCCCTCCTTGGGGATTTAAAAGCGAGGGGGCTAACAGGCGTTGGAGTTGTTATAAACTACAATCTTCGCCGTGTCCAGCCCTTGAAGGAACGTGTCCACCTCGGATTTGAATATTCGAGGGTTAAGGACACCACTCGCGAAACCGAAGATAAACTTCCATAGAAGACTCTTATCGCCCGAATCTCCAATCTATTCGCCCTGGGCACGCTCATCGAGAATACTGGATACCCAAACCCTTACAGGCTACCGAATCCGCCTCCCGCAGTAAGGAAATAACTTATTCTCTACCAACTCTAGTTACAGGCTATCAAATCCTCCTCCCGCACTAAGGAAAGTGCTTCTTCTCTATGAACTCTTTGTAAGATCCATCACGTCTGACCTGACTTGAACCTTCTGAAGGATCGTGCGACATTCTTCTCCGTTCATCCAGTCGCTGAAGCCCCTAGGCATAAAGCCGCGCCGTCAAAGCGTCCTCTAGAGGAATCAGCTGATGCTCCTCCAGCCAAAAAGGGGATAGGAATTGTCTTTAGGGATTCAGAAGAGGATGACACACCACTTCTGCATCGGCGCTGCCAAAGCCATAAAGCAAGTGTTCCTCCCACCAAGCAATCTCCAAGCCCTCTCTCATCGCCGCTCGCGAACCCAGAACCCACGTCAGGGCCAGGAGGACCTTCGGACTCAATCCCAAGCAGCCATGCCACATGGAAAGACGTGTGCTTCAAGATAAAAATGTCACAGAGGTTCTCCCCTATAACGTTTTCCTCCTTTGGCACTCTTGAGGTCTTCTTTCTTACACAGGAAGCCCAACACAGATACTCTAGTGGGCAATCCAGGTGCAGAAGCACTAGCCACTGCAGCCGCTACTCCTCCACCCTCAAGCTCTCAGGCTGAACCAGCCCCAGCTTGGGACTCGGCTCGCCATCCAGCACCTCCGTAGACTGCTTTGTCGCCCAAAAGTGCTCCTCCGACATCCAAGGCCAAGGGCCACATCCCGGCTACGGCTCTACGAAGCTCGGAAATGGAAATAGAGGAGATCCCTCGCCATGCAGCTCAAGCCTAAACTTCTCACCTCTGTGTCAAATGAAGGAAAGAGATGGAAGGCTATGAAGCAGATGATGCCAAAGAGGCAGAGTGGTGCGAGATGCTGCGGAATATGATGGAGTTTGGCTCCAAAGTGCTTTAGGTAGGACATCTTTGAATCTTGAGCATGATTATGATTCCAGCGCTTCTAAACACTCCTTTGTCTCTGCCAAGGACCTAGGCAGACAATCAACGCAAAAGTCACAGTGTCTCCATAAAGCTGTTGAACAATTGAAGTCAAAAGACGAATTTGACAACGCGCTTTACACACAAAAGTCAAAGTATCACAGCTAAATCTAAGGACTCCGCAAGGAGATTGCCGAACTGTGAAACCGCCACGTAGAAGATGCAAAACGCCATTCTAGGTAAGTGCTCATCCTGTTGATACCAAGTTCATTGATAGTCTTCAGAATCCAAGTAACCGATATCTCTCCAGGCCGTGATAAAGCCTTAGCTTCCCTTCGCGATGAGCAAAAAGCATTAAAAAATTCAAAAGGCTTTGAAGGGAGAGGCCTTTCAGGCGAACATCCAAGATGAGAAGGTGGCACAGGAATTAAAAGGTAAGCCCTCTAATCCAGGCCTTCCTTTACTCAGGTCTTCTTGTGTCTCTGATGTATCACCCATCCGACTGTTTTACTGCCTATCAAATAAAGACCAAAGCGCAATTCTAAGTCTTCGACGAAAAGGTGAAGTCCGTCGTCGAGCTACACAACAGGACGTTGAGAGCAGCTGCGCCAGTACTCCAATTTGTTCATCCTGGAAATGTGCTTCCTGCCAACGAAGATGTTGTGATGGCCCGACTGCTGGACGCTCCCGAGTGGCTGAGGGTTCTCGTGAAGGAAGCTGAGATGACATGCACCAACCAGGCATTGGCTATTGTGAAGTTGCATTATCCCCGAGTTGACCTTGACGCCGTGAATGAGGGATTCGCCTGCTCTAAGGAAGAAGCTGTTGGCCGCATGGAGGAAGTCAAGGAAATTTCCACCACCTTGGTAGATAACTTAGATTTGTAGATAAATGGTAATTCCGAGTCAAATAGTCTTATGGTGTAATCGTTGATCCCCCGAATTACTCATGCCATTTATCCGAGTAACTGTTTTTGTTCAGCTATTCGTGTAACGCCTTTCCGTGTCTAGTCTAGCCCCCGAGTATATGGAATTGGCTCTCTCCCCATACGTATGCTGACTGGCTAATCGTCGTCAGTCATAACTAAGGCGTCACTACTCAAAATCTTATGGAACTAAAATTTGACAATTGCATATAAGGAGTAAACAATTTTATTAAGAAGATAGGGTGCGGCGAAGCTGCACACTATTTAGTGTAGCCTCCGACTTACTGCTTAGTCTATACCTAACTAGCAAGTCAAATTACAAGAATGATGACTTGGCTGTTCGATATTCCAGGTGTTAGGAACGACCGATCCGTCTTTGCGCTTGAGCCGATAAGCCCTCGGGCGAGTCACTTCATCAATCACGTAGGGACCTTTCGAAGTTGGAGAGATTTTATGGTCATGCTTCTGATTCATTCGGAGGACCAGATCTCCTTTGAAGAACGCATGGTCCCGTACATTGCATTGATGATAGCGACGCCTGCCCTGTAGGTATTTTGCCGACTGGATCATTGCAACTTCCTTATCTTCTTCTAGACGATAAAGGTCTTCTAATCTCCCTTCCTTTGACTGGCTGTCTTTGTATCTTCAAACTCATACAAACCGAAATGTCAACTTAGTCGGGAGGACCGCCTCCGAGCCATACACCAGGAAGAAGGTTGCCTGCCCCGTTGCTCTACTCAGGGTCGTTCGAAGCCCCCAGAGAACCGATGTCAACTCCTTAACCCAGCGTGCGGCATATGGCTTGAGCCGATCGAAAATCCATGCTTTGAGTCTTTGTAGAATCATTCAATTGGCACGCTCCACCTGCCCGTTGCTTCGAGGGTGCGCCACCGACGCGTCACAGATCTTGAAGCCCAACTCTTCGCCCCAATTTTGAAATTCGCTGCTTTTACACTGGACGCCTTGTCGGTGATGATCCGATTAGGCACGCCAAAGCAAACAATGATGTCTCGAAAGAACTCGCGTGCCTTGACTGTCGTAATGTCAACGACCGGCTTGGCTTTGACCCACTCGTAAATTATCAATGGCGACGAAGATATGAGTGAAACCACCCTGTGCCCGCTTGAGGGGACCCACCATGTCGAGGTTCCAGATGGCAAAGGGCCAGGTGATGGGTATCGTTTGCAAGTCCTGAGCTGGCATATGAATCGGCCGTGCAAAGATATGGCAAACCTCACATTTGCATACTATAGCTTCTACGTCTGTCACAGCAGTCGGTCGAAAGAACCTTTCACGATAAGCTTTGCCTACCAGGGAACTTGCCGCCGCGTGATGACCGCACTCTCCCATGTGGATGTCATTTAGCAGATCTTTGCCTTCTTACTCAGATATGTACTGTCTTAATACCCCGGAACTGCTTTTGCCAAAAAAACTCGTCCCCGACTAACTTGTAATTTTTGCTTCGATGTGTTATGCACTCGGCTAGGCTTCAATCTTCTGGTAGCTCGTCTATGAGGATGTAAGCTAAGTATGGTTGCGTCCACCCAGGATTGATGTACAATACTTCCTCTTCTGCTTGATTTTCGTGCTCGTCATGCGGAGCTAGCTGTTTGATAGACGGATTGCACAGTTCTTCCACAAAGACACTAGTCGGCACTTGTGCTCGACTAGATCCCATCCACGCAAGCTCATTCGCTGCTTCATTATTACTGTGGAGCACATGTGTTAACTCCAACCCATTAAATTTGCCTTCCACCTTCTTGACTTCCTGGCAATATGCATCCATGCTGTCGCCAATACAAGACCACTCCTTTTGTACTTTATTGACAACGAGCTGAGAATCCGCGTGGACCATTTACCGTTGGATGCCGAGCGATATGGCGATGCGGAGCCCATGCATGAGTGCCTTGTACTCAGCGGCATTGTTGCTAACTGGAAACAGGATCTGAAGGACATATCTTAGCATCTTGCCTTTCGAAGATATGAGCAAAATCACAGCCCCGCGCCGCTGAGCATGAGCGAACAATCAAAGTACATTGTCCAGTACTTGAGGTTCTCATTGGCTTCCGGTATTTGGGACTCCGTCCATTTCACAACGAAATCAGTAAGTGCTTGAGACTTGATGGCTAGTTGAGGCTTGAACTTTACTTCAAAGGCTCCAAGCTCGACTGCCCACTTCGCGATTCTCCCAGCGGCTTCCTGATTGTGAAGTATGTCTCCGAGCGAAAAAGATGTAATCACCGAAATCTCGTGATCTTTAAAATAATGCTTGATCTTTTGTGACATGATGAGTACGGCATACAAAAGCTTTTGGACATGTGGATATCGAATTTTAGTGTTCCCAATAATTCGCTAACGAAGTAGACTGCGCGCTAGACCTTCTGAGAAAAATTTTCCTCTTCCCGTTCCACAACCAATGCGCTACTGATTACATGAGTCATGGCGCAAATGTAGAGGGGGAGAGGTTCTTGAGGCATGGCCGGGACCAACACCTGAGATGTGGTGAGGAATCTTTTGAAATCTTCGAAGGCCTCTTGTGCTTTTGTCGTCCACTGAAAATTGTGCTGCCTTCGAAGTAGCTTGAAGAAGGGCATGCCGCGTTCCACGAGTCTGGAGACGAATCGGCTGAGTGCCACGATGCATCCGGTGAGCTTCTGTACGTCCTTTTCATTGGTGGGGGGTTTCATCTTCATAATTGCCCCAATTTTCTCCGGGTTTGCCTCAATTCCACGATGTGATGCAATGAAGCAGAGTAATTTCCCAGATGGGACCCCCCAAAAACACACTTCTTGGGATTAAGCTTCTTCCGATATGCCCTTAGGCTTTCGAACATTTCGGCTAGATCTGTGATGAGATCGGTGTTGACACTAGTATTTACGACGACGTCATCGACGTATGCCTGCACGTTGCGGCCGAGCTAAGTGTGAAAACACCGCTGCACAGTGCGTTGATAAGTGGCACTAGGGTTTTTCAACCCGAACCTCATTGTGATATAGCAAAACGCCCCGAAAGGTGTGATGAACGACGTCTTGATGCAATCTTCCTCCTTCAGGCTCATCTGATGATAGCCCGAATAAGCATCCAAGAAACTTAAGAGCTCACACACAGCAGTGGAGTCCACCACTTGGTCGATGCGGGGAGCCCAAAAGGATCATTGGGACAGGCATTATCGAGGTTGGCGTATTAGACACACATACGCCATGTCTTATTCTTTTTCTGTATGAGGACCAGATTCACCAACCACTCGGGATGGTACACCACCTTGATGAAACCTGCTGCCAACAATTTGGTGATCTCCTCCCTGATGGCTTCTTTCCTGTCCGATGCAAATCTTCATAACCTCTGCTTGATCGGCTTCGCCTTGTCATCGACATGCAGAGAGTGCTCAATCACTTCCCTTGAGACACCAGGCATATCTGAAGGTTTCCAAGCGAACATGTCCTGATTTGCTCGGAGGAAAGTGACTAACTAGCACGTCTTCTTATTTATCATCGAGCCTTGTCTCAATCACGACCGTTTTGGTCGCGTCAGACGGGTCAAAAGTTATCTTTTTAGTTTCTTCGGCCGACTGGATAGAGATCTTCACTTGTTTTTTAGCTGGTGTGTCCCCCTCCTGCTGGAGCATGGCGACCGCCTGCCGAATCTTCTCCAACTTGGCCAAAGCTTCCATGGCCTGCGCCAGCTCACAACTTTCGCTGTCACAGACCAACTATTGTTTCACATCGTCGGGGATTGCGATTACGCCATTAGGACCCAGCATCTTCATTACGAGGTATGTGTAATTAGGTACCGCCATTAATTTGGCGATACCATGCCTTCCCAAAATAGCATGGTATGCTGTTTCAAAATCAGCCACCTCGAAGTTTAGACTTTCCATCTGGTAATTCTCTTTCGTCCCGAACGTGACAGGCAATGAGATCTGTCCGAGTGGAACTGCGGATGTCCCGGGGATCACTCCATGGAAAGGGGATGATCCTTTCCTTAGCTCGGAACGTGGAATCTTCATCTGGTCAAGGGTTTTGACGAAAAGGACATTTATCCCGCTCCCGTCGTCAACCAAGACTCTTTTAAGATTGTTTCCTCGAACGACCGAATCTATAACAAGAGGGCACCTTTTAGGGAAAAGTATCCGATCTGGGTGATCCGATAGATCACAGGTAATTGGAACTTTCGACCAGCGTAGATATTTGGGGGCCGCTGGTAAGATTGCGTTGATTTCCCGAGTGGTTAGCTTTTGCTTCCGCTTGGACTCATACGCATCTGATCCTCCAAATATGTAGCTGATCTCACACTCTGCGTCTTGATAGTCACCATCCAGTTTCTTGCCGTGGCCTCCCTTGGCCACCGACTGCTTGGAATTATCCGCAAACTTTTGCAGGGTGAGGCAATCTTTTGCAGCGTGTTTCCCACAAGGGTGGAAGGGACACACTGCCTCCATGACTTTTTCATAGTCATTGTCGTTGGGGGGCTTAGGCCGGTTGCGCTCCACGTTCGCATCCATGTTGTTCCCTTTGCGCTTCTTTCCCTTCGGCTTGTCAGGTTCATCATTTGATTTCTTTTTGGATCCTACATCGTGACAACCTCGATGGTTGAGGATGGTCTCTTCGGCGCTGGCTTGCTGATCCGCCATGGTTGACATTGCCTTGAGTGTCCTCGAGGGGTCCCGGGTCATCTTCCCGATCAGCTCTTCGGATTTACATCCCATGAAAAAGGCATCGCTTTGCTCTGAAACGTCCCGAATCTCGTTCTTCTTCTTCGTGAAACGCATGATGAACTCACAGAGAGTCTCGTTCTTCCGGCGATGTAATTGGCCTATCTCTCGCCTCCCGGTGTGTCTTTCATAGGTCCCTTGAAAGTTGGCGATGAATTACTCTTGGAGATCATCCCAAGACTCAATGGAATTTTTTGGGAGCCCTGTTAGCCAAGTTTGGGCGGTTGGGGTCAGGGCGACTGGCAAATAATTTGCCATGACGTTCTGATCACCTCCTGTCGCGCTGATTGTCAGGGCGTACGAATCAATCTGGCCAGACTACTCGGCGGAGATCTAGGGTGTACGACCGAATTCCTTCCAAGGGGTGTGGCTGTTGGCGCCGTGGAAATCTGTCGCGGCGCTCATGACGTTTGCCTTGACGAGGACGCCCGCAACAATGGTCAAACCGACTGGCGGTGCTCTCAGCGTGGTCGTCGTTGTACCGACCGCGATGGCTGCGATACACTCGCTCGCTGTCAGCGCGCTCCCTCCTCCTTGCTTCTATTTCATGGCGGAAGTCATGGTCCGCCGATCGATATGATCCTCCAGCGGTAGACGCATGCGCCTTGCTCCAGTTACGAGCAGACCGGCTGTTTGTTGTTATCGTTTTAGTTGGAGCCGGGTGCGCATCTCTTTGCTGGATATTGGCCATCTCAACCATGGCCGTTGCCCGGGCCAAGGTTTGATTAAGCTGGATGCCTTCTAGGAGTTGTGAAGCCATGGTCTTCAGGAGAGTTTTTGAAGCAACGATGTTGGCTTGTCGGGTCGTGTACACTTCATGCTCTCTTAGCTTCACTGCACATAATTCGTTCTGCACGTTGCGGCCTCAAATTTGAAGCTGGCACATTCGTTCTTTATCTCCTACATGGCGCTACTCGACTTCGGCCGCCTCCGTGGAGGCCGCTTCATCCCTAGCATGCTGAGAAGTCGTGTGAGGGTCGTTGGCCCCGATGACAAAAACTTCGTTGTAGTTGTAGACCTCTGTGCTACCTTCTGACTTGGAATCCGAGTGGGAGAAGCTGACTTGCTCACTTTGTTCTAAAGGTTGGCCACCGTTGATGACACCCACGAACCGTGACTCCGATTGGCCTTTGGGATTGATTCTCAACTCAGTAACCTCCTGGCCCGAGTTCGGGAAAGATCTGCACAAAGGTATCGGCAAAATTCCTAAACCCGAAGGGAAATCCATGCTGGGATGCGGAGACTCCCCTAGATTGGATCTCATCCGAGTCTGGGGAAGCATTGGCGCTGAGTCCTTCACTACCCGCTCTAGAAGCGGATGCGAGATGGATTGCTAGCTCATCGAGTTGGAGAAAGTGGCTGTTGAGTTCACCAGTCCGGATGGGAATAAGGATGCCATCAAGCTTGGCGATGATCTCGATGTTCCCCTACTTGGCACGCCAACTGTCGACGTTTGTTAAACCGGGGATGTCGTCAACAATGAAATATATGGGGTTATGCGCTGGATCCAAACTCAACGGTAACACAAGACAAGAGATTATACAGGTTCAGGCCCTCACGGTGGAGGTAATACCCTAGTCCTGTGCTGTGGAATTATGTGGGGTATATGGATACAAGATGATCTGGGTGATCTCTCGTATGTCTCAATGTCGTGTCTCATGTTGTGTTATGAGGTCCGATGCTGAACTAGGGTCCCCTACCCCCTTTATATTCTGGAGGGGGTGTGGTTAAATGGAAGTCTCCTAGTTGGTTACGAGGAGGAGTCCTACTCTTTGTAGAATCCTATCTCTATCATGTCTTGCCGAATATGTCTAAATCTGATGTTTACAATTATAGTCTCCTTACAAATAGGGATTGCCTTTTATCTTTAGACCTTCCATGTTGGGTATGCCCAGTGCAGTCCGAGTGGTGCCCGTCTCCTTCTAGCCAGCTCGGGCCACCCCCTGTTGGGTACCCGGAGTCTATGTTTACCACAATATATTTGACAAGATGGAATTTGAAGTGTTTTGAATAATTTTGAATGGTGCATTTGTGAAATTGTCGTGGAATTGGAACCAGACCATTCTGCTAAGCTTGGGCTAGGTAATAGTTTTGAACGGACGTGGTCCAATGGAATTTGTTAAGCTGACACATTGTGTGTTAGGGCTTGCTAATTGTGGTGTAAAAAATAAATTATAATGTTGGTAATATTGTAATGGACTAACCTTGCAGGAGAGGTAAGATATGTTGGTTTCGTGTATGTTCACCTCAGTGATGCAGGTATCAGCGGGTACGTGGCTGACGCTAGGTGGGGACAACTGGAGGATGGTGCATCCGGAGGTGTGAAGGTGACCGGGTTTGATGACCTAACGGTCACATGAGGTGGTGTACTCAAGAATCTTCGACCATGGCTTGGGATTCGAGGCAGCTGTAGGAAGTGGCATTGGTTACTTAGAGGCGAAGTTGATCTGTCCGGTGGGTCTAGGCGTGGGCTAGCAACCGAGGAAGCTGCGAAGATATTTCCCGAAAGAATATTAGGAGAATATTCCCTATCGGGAGTGTACATTTTAATGTGTGAGTTGTAGACCACTCATTCTCAAATGAAGGGTGCAAATGGGAACTAGGGTTTAGGGCATCTTACCCATAGGATAAAATAGAGGGGGAAGGAAGCACCTCCTTCTAATCCCCTTAGAGCTGAAAATTTCAAAAATATAGAGGGTGAGTTGGGTGTGTTTTGGGTGGCACTTAGAGTGCTTGTGACCACAAGGAGTGTGGCTTTTAATCCCTCAACTTCTATATAGTGAAATCCTTCTTCTCAATGAACATCTTGTGTTTATTTGCTCCTATTTACTCTTGATTTCGTTTTTCCTGTTGTACCTTTTGTTTGGAGATGAATCTTATTGATTTATTGCTGGTTCTTGATAGTCTATGATGCCTTTAGGATGCTAATATGATTTTCCATACTCTTTGCAACCATATGAGACACATGAGATCAAGTTATTGATTTGTTGCAAATTTGTACATAAACTTTCCTCCGCGCAGCAGTCAGTAAAAGATTTTTAGAAAAATCTAAAAAATCATTTGGGATGATTCTAGTTGGAAAATATGCGATACTCAGATACCCATCTGTGGTAAAAATTTGTAGTCCACTGGTTTTCCCGTTTGTGAGCTATGAGGTGAATACCGAGCACCAAATTTGTATGCTCGAGTTACTGACAGTTCTTGTTGCATGATTTTTCTTATTTTCTGTAGATTGAGTTTGATGCTGAAATGTGGGGAGACCATCACAACTCACCCACATAGGTGTAGAAAACGTTTGAAAACTTTTGGAGCCTTCTAATAGCAGGAAACACTTTCTTCTTATAAGATAAATTTTATGTAACCTGCTTTTACTTTTAAAAAATTTACTTTTGTTGTTTTCGCCTGATTTCTTTTTTGAAAGCAAGTTTGAATTGATTCTTCTTTGCTTGAACACTTCAAACCAGTATTGTGATTCCAAATTCCCACTTATCTCATCGTTCTTATTAAAACATAATTGTCAAGTTGTTCGAGTTTTTGGTGCAATGGGTAGCATCGAAAATTTGTAACGTCTATTCACCCCCTCTCTAGCCGCCTATCTCGGGTCTTCAAAGTGAAACCATAGGACCTTACAAGTTTGTTTTGTCTCCATTGATTATGCGTACTATGTGGTGCGCAAGTATAATAAGTCTAGAGGATATGTTTTGTTTGACAAAAAAAGGGATTAGTTTTTTGGCTGGCCCCTGATGTGGCTGTCGAGCCATAGCTGGCACTACAGGAAACGCTAGCAGTGTCGAGTACCAAAACCGTTGACACCAGGACACAAGCCGTCGGGACAAGCGAACTCTGTCGAGAGAGGCACACTTTCTCGACGAATGCTTCTCTCGACAGCTATATAAAAAACCATCGAGTGTACTGCAACAGACGCCGTTTGCACCTAACGAAGATACTCTCGACGACCACCTATGAACTGTCGAGAGACAGGAGAATCAGGCCCCACTAAACCAACCCACTCGGGTTACATACTCTCGACGGCTTATACACGGCCGTCGAGAGAGATCACGTCCAGATGTTGAAGAGTCTCGACGGCTTATACTCGGCCGTCAAGAGTAAGTCTATGCAGTAAAAAAATTGTTTTAATTTTGTAAAAAAAAGAAAAATGCAGCAGCTGCTGCCTGCAAACCCAAAATGCCCATAATGCATATATATCCCCAATTGTCGCACACATGTGACTACAAGATCACAATTGCACACAAATAATTAAAAGGCACGGCACACATCGATAAGCAAACGAACGATCAAAAGGCACGCACGACATACTTATAGAACATCGCAGTTCATTGTCCACAAACGTACAATAACCAAAACATATGCATCGCTAGCTAAACGAGCCGAGCCAAGCAGAGCTTGATTCAGTTGAGCTCGGTCAACAAGAAGCCAAGCTAGGCTCGGCTCGCCATTTTGGCGAGCCCAAAAAGTGGGCTCGGCTCAAGCTACGTAACACCTCCGAGCCGAGCCGAGTCATGAGCCAGAAACGTTTTGACGTACAAAATTTGTCAACGAGGCGAGTCGAGGCAGACTACACTCGGTCAAAATGAGTCGGCTCGCAATTCAAGCTCGGGCTCGGTAGCACCTGCGAGCTAAGCCAGTTCAAGCCGAGCAGAGCTCGTACCTAGCTGCGAGCTATTTTTCCAGCCCTAGTGACCTTGCAAATTATACCACAGATGGGTACATAAGTCACACATTATTGTCCGGTGTAATCACCCCAAAATGATTTTTCTATATTTTTCTAAAAATCAAACGCTGATTGTTGCACGGAGGAAAGTTTCTGGACAGATTCACAAGTCAAGAACTTGATCTCTTGGCAAAGAGTGTGTCAAATCATATTAGCAAACTCAAGGCATCATAGACGACCAAGAAACAGTAAGAAATCATCAAGATTCATCTCCAAACAAGAGCTCCAAAAAGGAAAGCAAAAGCAAGAAGAACTAGAAGAAAATCAACACAAGATGTTTATGGAGAAGAAGGATTTCATTGCATAGAATTTGTGGGATTATAAGCCTCACTCCTTGTGGCCACAAGCACTCTAAGTGCCACCCAAACACACCCAACTCACCCTAACTATTTCTGAAATTTTCAGCTCGAAGGGGATGAGGAGGATGTGCTCCCCTCACCCTTTATTTATGGCCTAAGGGTGAGATTCCCAAAACCCTTCATTTGAGGATGAGTAATGTACAACTCACACACTAAACAACACACTCCCGGAGAGAAATATTCTCCACATATTTCTTCGAAAAATATCCTCGCAGTTTCCTCGATCGCCAGCCCACGCCTAGGTCCACTGGTCAGATCAACTTCGCCACCAAGTAACCGATGTGGTAGCCTCCAGCTGTCCCGGACTCCCCGTCGTGGTAAATCTTCTTGAGTATATCACCTCATGTGACCTCCAGATCATCGAACCCGGTCGCCTACACGCCTTCGGATGCACCAGCCTCTAGTTGTCCCACGAAGCGTCAGCCACGTACCCACCGATACCTGCATCACTGAGGTGATCACATACAAAATTAACAGAGAATCAACAGAGAATCCCGTACCTTACCTCTCCTGCAAGGTTAATCCATCATACGATCATCAACAGAGAATCCCGTGCTCAAAACAAAAAACACCGTGCCAAAACACACTTAGTACGACTAGACAGTTCGGGACTAATCGATAATCTCAGTAAAATCCAACAAAGCCTTATAAGACAACTTCAAAACCGCTTCAAATTCGTCCTTGTCACATATATTCACCATCTCCCAAGGGGACACTCCACATGGGTCTCAACATTCGTTAGCTAGGTCCTGAGTGAGTCCAAAATACGGTATCCACAAGTACAAAAACTATTGTACACTATGCTAATCGCATCCCGCAATCTTAAACACTATTTCCAAGAGCACACAATTTCGGTGGTCAACGCTTTCCCAATTGATGATATACTCCACAAAAGGGAGCCACCAGGAGAATTGCGAATTGGGCAGTCAAGCTTGGAGTCTTTGACATTTCATTCAAATCGCGGACATCCATTAAATCACAAGTGCTCGGCGACTTTGTCGTTGAGTGGGTAGAATTACAGGTTTCCACGTCCATAGATGAACTAAGATATTGGACAATGTACTTCGACAGTACTATCATGGTCAGCGGCGTGGTATCAGACGGTACTCATCCATGGGCTCCATATCGCCTTAGTGCTTGGCATCAGACGGCCGACGGTTCGCGGGGACTCGCAGCTCGTGGTCAACCATGTAAAGAAGGATTGGTTCGTGTATTGGCGACAAGATGGTTGCATATTGTCAAGAGGTGCCGAAGCTGGAGGCTAAGTTTGATGGGCTAGAGCTCCTGCATATGTTGCAACGTGATAATGAAGCTACCGACGAGCTCGCCAAAATGGGATTCACTTGGGCAGCAGCTTCGGCTAGTGTGTTCGTCGAGGCAGTGGCGGATCCAGGATTTTTGGACAGCCTAGGCGATATCGTGGAGTGATATAACCATGAACAATTTTATATAAAAATGACATGCGCAAATTTAATTGTTGCGGTCAATTTCTTTACTAAATGCATCGTATATTACAAATGGCACAACATTTAGAACGAAACAAAAAAACATAATAAGAAAAAGTTATTAGAGTAGTAGAGTGTACCATAATAAGATAATAGCAACTTGTATTCCAAAAGGACAACTACAAAAGGCATAGGAGAAAATCCTGCAATATAGAAATTTAATCACGTCAAATATCTTAAGAAGGTATAATGGTATATTTATATATATTTAATGAAATGAATCACCATCACATAGCACTAGTTTCTAGTTTCTACCGCAAGGCAAATTTATTTTTCTAGTCATGATGTTTTGGAACCTTCGCACGATTGTAACATCATTAAGACCCTTGAATATCTCACGCTCGCCGCTCGGTATAGCACGCCATCAAATGATTGAACCTTTCATCTCCAATCTTATTGCGCAATTTGGACTCAATAATTTTCATTGCCGAGAAAGCTCTTTCAACAGATGCCGTTGAGACAGGCAATAACAAAGCCAACTCAATTAATTTGTAGACCATCGAAAAAACCAAATGCTTCCCCGTTTCAACCATCTTTGTAGCCAAACTTGCTACATCTTTACAAGAGGAAAAAGCAACATGCCTTCTAACTTGTAGAATATAAGTCTCAAGTTGACCCCTTAGTAATGCACGATCATCATTGGAGAAATCTGCATCATATATTTCAGCAAGCTGAAAGATCTTATTGGTGTCAAACTTGGAGAAATTATTCTTTGGATCAAGACATGAAAAACATGTTAAGATCTCCGTAGTTGCTTCACTAAACCAATGATTCATATCAGCAATGATTTGATCAGTTATAACATAATAAAGCTCAACACGGTAGTGATGAAGGTTTGTGATCATGCACCTTTCACGCCTTGAGCGACTTCTGTAAGGTATCTCATCATCCATATTTGGTACCGGAATACATTTTGCTTCACAAAATTGCTTGACCTCATCAAAGAAGTCTTCCCAACCATGATCTCTCATGGTGATCAATTAAACTTTCACGTCATCAACTAAATCAATCGCATGGATAATATTTATATCCTTCCGCTGCAAGACTTGTGAAAGATCATTTGTGATAGAAAACAAGGTGGCCATAAGCTTTAAAATGAAGGCAAATTTAAAATCCTCCATTTTTTCAATCAACTCCCCAGCTGCATATGATGTGCGACCATCCCTCTCAACAATCCCAAGCACTTCTATGACAGAGTCCCACATCTGCCCTATACATAGCAAAGTTTTTTATGTGAACCCCATCTAGTATCACCGGGCCTAGCAAGATTGGTTTCTTGATGTTGTCCCCTTCCCGTATTTATCTCACCACTATCAAGTAGTGATAAAAGTTTTTCATGATGGCGTTCTACCAATGCTTCCCTTCTCTTGCAAGATGTACTTGTAGTGGTCACAATTAAAGAGACATAATCAAAGAAATCTCGAATAGAAGAGCAACAACTAGCAACCGAGACAACCACTAATTGCAATTGATGGGCAAAGCAATGGACATATCTAGCATATAGATTTTCCTCTAAGATTTTCTTTTGTAAATCATTAAATTCACCTCTCAATTTTAAGCTCCATCATACCCTTGTCCATGTAACCTTGAAATGGATAAGTTGTACTTTTCAAGAAGACAAAGCAAAGATGTCTTTAGTGACTTGGATGTAGTATCAATGACATGTCGTAAAGCAAGAAATCGTTCCACAACCTTTCCTTGATTGTTGACATACCTATAATAAGAATGGAAAATAATGCTAAATAGATAGAACAATAATGGAAAAGTAACAATCTAAGTAGTAAGTACTAACCTCAACATGACCGCCATTTGCTCTTTGACGGATATATCACGAGACTCATCAATTAGTATGGAGAAATGCCTATCACCAAGCTCTCCCATGATCACATCGGTGACCTCTTCTGCACAAAACCTTGCAAGATCTTTTTGAATTGTAGGAGCAATCATTTGACAATTCCTACCACCACGGTTGAAAGCATGTCTCACTAGTTCATTCTTATCCTTATACCAATCTATCACCTCAAGAAAATTACCCTTGTTTAGAGTGGATGAAGATTCATCATGCCCATGAAAAGCCATTCCTTGTCCTATAAGAAATCTCAAGCACTCTAGAGATGAATTCAAGCACATTTCATATAATTCTTGGGCTTCTCGGGTTGCACGTGAGAACTTACTTGATATACTGTCTTTGATTTCTGAAATCATCACAATGTTGGACACATTTGTTGTGACCACTATTTATGCCACCAACATGTTCAGGCAATGATTTATATGCCATTTTCCAATTATTAAATCCTAATTTGTTGAATACATCAAATCCACGAAATTTTGCCCTCGCCGGTTCCTTAAAGAGGAAACAATAAAAGCAATATGCCGCATCCTTAGACACACTGTACTCTAGCCAATCATATTTCTTATACCACTCCTGTTGAAAAGCTCTCCTACACTGAACAAATTGCTTGCGAGGAAAAACAACAATAGGTTGCGTTGGCCCCTTCAATATGTATGCCCTTCTAATTTGGTCACGAATCTCATGAGCATACTCATGTATTTGTTTCCTAAGTGCAGGATCACTTACAATCTCATCCAAATTGATCTCGTTGTCCACTCTAGGTTGAACTTGTCGGTTTGGTTCTGCAATTTGTTGTGCTGTCCCTTCAACTTGTGGTTAGGATACCAAATTTTTATCAACCAAGATGCTCCTCAATGTCCGCATTTTCTACAAAGTCAAAACAATTAAACAAACATTAAGCAAATAATTAGTGCCATGTCACCCTATGCAAGTTTTTCTGAAACTTCATTATGGAAATAGTACTATTAATTTTACCGCTCTACATAAGCAGATAATTTAGATGGCTATCTTAATATGTAGCTCAAACAGCACAAAAAAAAAAACAATCAGTGCTTAGTGCTCCATGATGAAATCGGGGTTGTATTTCTTACCCTTTGAAACAGAAAGAAGAATATCCGCAAGAATTGAAGTATTGAACTGTGCTTCCCTCGTCTCCTCGGTCCGACGGTCCCTACTAATGTTCAGTTAGCACTGCAAGCAGAAAAACAAGAACAAATTCATGGGAGCAATTATTGAGTGCTTCCTGCTAGGGGCTAGGCCAGCAATTAATAAAATCGTCTTGTCCGCCAGTCGCCGCACGGGAGGTCAGGAGCTAGGAGGGGACGAGCCGACGAGGGTTACCTAGAGGTTAGAGAGAAGAAGAGCTGGCGAGGGCCGAGGTCCAAGGATGCGACGTGCGAGGAGGATGGCTGGACCCTTGACGGCTGGACGGGGCGTCAGCGCGTCGCTGGGAGTGCGCGTCGCCGGGGGCGAGGAATGCGGAGCGACCGGACCGAGGCACCGAGCGTCCAAGCGGGAAGCTGAGCGGTTCGGTGGAGTAGCTGCTGAGCGGCGTCGCCATCTTCCTGGGGTGCACATTCCTAGCCAAAGAAAATAACAAGCTGGACTTTGCTACTGGGTCGTTCGGTGGAGTAGCAGCCCAGGCGCCTGCCTGGGCTTCCTGGGTATTGCATCTGCCACTGCGTCGAGGCACTTCATAAACCTTCCATCAAACCACAACCAAAGCCGAGTAAACCAGAAATAACCAAACCGAGGCAGAAATACTGATCATCAATCTCGATTGGACGGTTCAATATTTAGACTATCAACTGAGAGACAAGCTCCCCAATGATCGCGCACAGGCGGAACGGATCACAAGACCGAGCCAAAGTTGCGCTGTTATCGGGTAGGAGCTCTACCAGAAGAGTGCTTCTGGCATGCTAAAACGGTGTATATTAGAGCAACAAGTAAAGGATCTCCTCAAAACAATCCACTCAGGAATTTGCGGGCATCATGCAGCGTCCACTGCACTAATCAGAAAGGCATATCGTCATGATTTTTCTGACCAACCACCATAACGGATGCCGAGGATATTGTCTGGACATATGAAGGTTGCCAATTTTTTGCTTGACAAATACACATGCTGGCGCAACAGCTGCAGACTATACCCATCACCTGGTCATTCGCAGTTTGGGCGCCCGACATGGTCGGACCTCTGAAAAAGATGAAGGGTGGTTTCACTCATCGCTGCCGACAAATTCTCAAAATGGATTGTAGCCAAACCAGTCGCCAATGTCACATTTGCTATGGCAAGGGAAATTTTTCAAGAAATCGTCGTCATATTTAACGTACCAAATAGAATTATCACGGACAACGACACTCAGTTCAAGAGTGGCGTATTCCAAGATTGTTGCGAGGATCTCGGCATCAAGATTTGCTTTGCTTCCATAACACATCCACGAAGCAATGGACAGATCGAACGAGCCAACGACATGGTACTGCAAGGGCTAAAAGCAAGGATTTTTTATCATCTTAAACCATATGCTACAATATTGGTCAAAGAATTGACGTTGGTGCTCTAGGGTCTTAGGACAACTCCTAGCAGGGCAATTGGGCAGTCACCTTTTTTTTCCCTTGTATAGGGCTCTAAGGCGGTCTTACCTACCGAGCTCGAATTCGTATCCCCGTGAGTTCGGAGCTATAAAGAAGAAGAATCGGAGGCCAACCGACTCGAAGATCTCGACCGACTGGAGGAGGTTAGAGACGTCACAACTATCATGTCGGCCAAGTACCTTCAGGGCTTACATCACTGTCACGATCGCAGTGTTCGAGTCCGTGATTTCTCCAAAGGAAATCTGGTCATACGAAGGAATCAAAAAAGTGAGCATAAGCTATCCACAAGTTGGGAAGGCCCTTACATCGTCGATGAGGTAACACGCCCGAGGGCTTACAAGCTTAATCGCGAGGACGACACGATCATTGACAACTCGTGGAACATAAACCAGTTCGCTTTTATACCTACATCTTTGTACTCATATATCTTTTTAAGGAATAAAGGCTTTTCTACTTTCTCTCAGACCGGTGTTAGCTCTTGACATGATACGTAGCCGATTTCCTGGCTAAGCAGTAAGTTGGGGGTTACACCTAATTGATGCGCCTATGTGCACATTTCTTACTTTCTTTTTGATTCTGCTGAGTGGTTATTCCAAGTAATGATGCTCTAATCCAAAATTTGATGAACTCTAAGCCACACGGCTCGCACAGGAAAAGCTTCGAGCCGACTCCTAAGCACTCGGAGGTTAGACTAGTCGGGCGTGGTGCATACATTAAAAGAGCCCACTCATGGGAGTCAGAACAATAAAATTTTAAAGAGCTACAAATTATAAACAAAAAACTGACAAGTTTTTAAAGTCAACTAAGTCCTATTAATGCAGTTTTTTTTTAAAGCGGACCCAGGTCGAATTTTCCGCTAGGGCGGCAGTAAGTATCACGGACTAGAAGTATCGATTTCCCACGACGAATGAGAAGAGTCTAGTTTTTAATCTTGACTTGGCCAGATGGATATGGTGGAATGACGAAAGTGGGTAAGATATTTTGGTTCAAGAGGTTCTACTAATGGTACACACTAGTCAAGAGTACAAGGTTAATTCACACACAATTGCTACTCTGTATCGGAGCTCGGCCGATTCACTACCACCCCTATCAATTAAGAACACCGAATGGTTATGATCAACCTCGATTGGGCTCGACTGAGCTGAGACTAACAGGACGGATTTCACAAACTATAGCGTGGAAAGAAGGGCTCTCACCTCCTACTATCTACCACTCAGCCATTGAAACAGGTGTCTACCGGGCACTAACTAGTTTGAACACCACATCTGTACATAGCAGTACTACGTATCAAGGACGTCACTCGATACATACTCCCACTAAAACTGGCAGTAATATCTATTATGACACCCGAATATAGAAATTTAGCACTCCAGATCTAGCACGAGCCTAATACCAAAAGAGAGACAATGTATAGAAATAAACTTGCTTTATAAATAAAGGATAAAACTAAGTGTTACCGATAGAAGACAAAGCTGAACTCACACCAGAGTTCAGCTTCGGAGCTCTAGTCGAGGGTTGCTGGCATGCCAGCTTCTCTTTAGCACTAACTCTCGTCTCTTACCTACTCTACTTGATATGTGGGCAACATAACGTTGTTTTCTGTTCTTCCTGCACTTCTACGTGCCTTGCAAATGAGGAGAGGGGCTCCTTTTATAGCCAACTGCAGCGAGTGACAGGTTGCCACGTGTGACATCCTTTATTTTATCATATGTCACTTGTATTTTCAAAAACCCTAAAAAATTATAAAGAGGGAATTGTTATATACAAAACCCGATTTTAAACTATTAAATTAGGTTTAAGCCAAAACCATAGGAAACCTTTTTGGAAAATTCTTGAAAATTTCAGTAATTCTTAAAAGCCATCATTTAGTGACCCCCCAAATTTCAAGCCCAAAACCCAAGGCTAGCTTGAGATTCCATGAAGTATTGTCGTTTTGCCGGAAGCTCATCAAACCCATGAAACGATGGGCAAACATGGGATAACCAAGCCCAAACTTGGAGGAGAGATTCTAGAAGCCCAATCTCGTGCTAAGCCAGAAGCCCAATCCAAAATTCGCGGATTTGGGTATTTACTAAATTTGGGAGAGTCCTAAACCTACTCGGATTAGAATTTGAGCCCAATTCAAAGTCTACCCACCATCAGGCCTGACCTAGGTCAACCACCATAGTATAAATACCCCCCAAGACCCCCCTCAAGTCCACAACTCGAGAAATCCCCTGATCCAAACCCTAGCCGTCAAAACCCCAGTCACCGAAGTGTTCTTGAGGTATCCTTCTCTGTGCTTTGCCCAAACCCAAGAGTAGATGGCTCCATTGTGTAGAGCACGTCGAGACGGTCAATACGGATATATGGATCGCTAGTTTTGATGAAGAAACACGAGAGAAAAAGCTCGCCGGCGTTCAGGCTGTGCCGCAGCCATCGCTGCCGCACCACCTCGCCACCGGTCGCCTCGTCCGCCACGCACCACCCTTGATCTAGTGCTGCCAACCCGCGCCCGACACCTGGCACCGCAATAACCGTCTTAATTTGGCCCGCAGCCGCGCGCACGTGTTGTTTTGTCGCCGTCGCCTAATCGGCCGTAGCCATGTGTCGCTACCGTGTCATTTCCCGCCGAGCCGTTGCACATGTCGTCGCCGCATGTCACCAAGTCGCTGCCCTTGCCGCGTCCGCCAATCGAAGCCCGTCGCCTGTCGGCCCTTCGCCTCGCACGCTCGCTCGCTCGCCGGTTCCGTTCGGTTCGGCCGGTTTCGCCCGTTTTCTTCGGATTAACCGGTTTGTTGTGCCTCATGTTGTGTTATTAGGTTCGATGCTGAACTATGGTCCCCTGCCCCCCTTTATGTAGTGGAGGGGGGGGTGAGGTTTCATGGAAGCCTCCTAGTTAATTACGAGGATGAGTCCTACTCTTGCTAGAATCCTATCTCTATCATGTCTTGCCGAATATGTCTATATCCAGTGTTTACAATTATAGTCTTATTACAAATCGGGATTGCCTTCTATCTGTAGACCTTCCTTGTTGGGTACGCCGAGTGCAGTCCAAGTGGTGCCCGTCTCCTTCTAGCTGGCTCGGGCCACGCCCTGTTGGGTGGTCCTTGCGGCCCGCTGTGTGGGTACCCGAGGTCTATGTTATCATAGTAGCACTCGAGTGCTTCATAGTTGAGTTGCCACCTTTCTTGGTCATATCTTGAATGAGTCATACTTCATGCCGAGCGCTCCGTTGCATGCAAATAGACTTTGAAGGACTCAATAGTGCTCCACGTGTCGGAATTTCTGAGTGATACCTAGCTGATTTACCGGAGTACTGGCAGTCGGCCCATCATGGGGCGTACCCTTGTTTGGATAATGCTTGGTCGAGTGGTACATGTACCCATCTGTCGCGGTGTACAGCTAGCGGCCCTTTTATAGCGTAACAAAGGCATAGGCTCGTAGCCAAGCCGTAGTTGATGCTCATGGCGTTGTGTGACTCGTAGCAGAAGGCGTAGACTTGTAGCCATGCCGTAGTTTAGATTGGGTTTAGCCAAGCGATATTTGTACCCGTTTTGTCACGATGTACAACTGTCGACTCTTTTATAGCATATCCTTAGAGCCCTAATCCGAAATCAACTTGTGATACCCAATTCCGACTAGCGCGGTAAACAGCTCTTGTGCCAACATGGGCCGTAGCACAAGAAGTTTTAATCTAGTTGACTTAGGAGGCACCCAAATCTTGTTTAGTACAGTGATTGGCAATCGGCCCATCATGGGGCATACCATATCTCAAGCTGGGTACCCAAATCCCGCTTGATACGGTGATTTGGTTGTCGACCAATCATGGGCCATACCACATCCTAGATTAGGTTTGCACTCGTGGCGCAGGGTGGCTCGTGGCCAAAGTCTAAGGCTTGTAGCCGAGCCGTAGTTGGCGGTCATGGTGAAGGGCGGCTCGTGGCCAAGGGTATCGTGGCATAGGCCCTTCTCCGCTTGTAAACGGAGTCTTAGAAAGCACTTGATAAAGGAGAAATCCATGAACTTCTGAGGGTTGCGAAAGGCGGTATAACAACCTTCAGCACTTGTCATGACACACCACTTCTGCATTGGTGCCGCCAAAACCCAAAAGCAAGTGTTACTCCCGCCATGCAAGCTCCAAGCCCTCTGTCATCGCCGCTCGGGAACTGAGAACCCACGTCAAGGCCAGGAGGACCTTCCGATAGTCTATGATGCCTTTAGGTTGATAATATGATTTGTCATATTCTTTGCAACCATATGAGACAAAAGAGATCAAGTTATTGATTTGTTGCAAATCTGTACAGAAACTTTCCTCCGCGCAGTAGTCAGTAAAAGATTTTTAGGAACATCTAGAAAAATCATTTGGGATGATTCCAGTTGGAAAATATGCGATACTCACATACCCATCTGTGGTAAAAATTTAAAGTCCACTGGTTTCCCCGTTTGTGAGCTATGAGGTGAATACCGAGCACCAAATTTGTATACTCGAGTTACTGATGGTTTTGGTTGCATGATTTTTCTTATTTTCTGTAGATTGAGTTTGATGTTGAAATTTGGGGAGACCATCACGACTCACCCACATAGGTGTAGAAAATGTTTGAAAATTTCTGGAGCATTCTTACAGCAGGAAACACTTACTTCTTATAAGACAAATTTTCTGTAACCTGCTTTTACTTTTCAAAAATTTACTTTCATGTTTTTGCTTGATTTCTTTTCCAAAAGCAAGTTTGAATTGATTCTTCTTTGTTTGAACACTTCACAACCAGTATTGTGATTCCAAATTCCCACTTATTTCATCGTTCTCATTAAAACATAATTATCAAGTTGTTCGAGTTTTTGGTGCAATCGGTAGCGTCGAAAATTTGTAACGTCTATTCACCCCCTCTCTAGCCGCCTATCTCGGGTCTTCAAAGTGGAATTGTAGGACCTTACAAATTTGTTTTGCCTCCATTGATTATGCGTACTATGTGGTGCACCAAGTATAATAAGTCTAGAGGATATGTTTTGTTTGACAAAAAAACATATTAGTTTTTTGGTTGGCCCCTGATGTGGCTGTTGAGCCATAGCTGGCACTACAGGAAAGGCCAGTAGTGTCTAGTGCCAAAACCGTCGACACCAGGACACAAACCGTCAGGACAAGCTTCTAGGCCGTCGAGAGAACTCTATCGAGAGAGGCACTCTTTCTCGACGGCTTGACCGTCGAGAATGCTTCTCTCGACGGCTATTAAAAAACCGTCAAGTGTACTGCAACAGACGCCATTTGCGCCTGACGAACATACTCTCGACGCCACCTATGAACAGTCGAGAGACAGGAGAAGCTGGTCCCACTAAACCAACATGCCTGGGTTACATACTTTCGACGGCTTATACACAGCCGTCGAGAGAGATCACGTCCAGATGTTGAAGAGTATGAATAGCTTATAATCGGCCGTCGAGAGTAAGTATGTGCAGTAAAAAAACAGAAAACTGCAGCAGCTGCTGCCTGCAAACCCAAAATACCCATAATGCATATATATCCCCAATTGTTGCACACATGCGACAACAAGATCACAATTGTACACAAATAATTAAAAGGCACGGCACACATCGATAAGCAAAGGAACGATCAAAAGGCACGCATGACATACATATAGAACATCGCAATTCATTGTCCACAAACGTACGATAATCAAAACATATGCATCGCTAGCTAGCTAGTCACCTAATACTAGCTAGATGTAGGATCGCCTGAAGGGGGTAGGTACGGCTGGGTAAACATCGGTGGAGCGCCATCGAACAGGTTGTGTATTTTTTGTGTACTATTTTCTTTCATAGGAAAATGTAGACTTTGTCTCCTGTCAAAAAAAACAGACAGTAAATTCCGTCTCAAATCAACAATGAGGATATTTTTGTACTAATGTTCACGAAACTTTTAGAGCGTGGTGTTAAGTGTGAAACAATCTTAGAGACAGTGGCGGAGACAGGGGGGCTGGCAGGGGCCTGGCCCCCCCATGATCAATGTGCAATGCTAAGTAGTATACCCTCTTTGATCAATGTGCAATGCTAGATAGTATATAGGATGTTGCATCAAACTTAAGCTTATATAATTAATTTACATGATTAATTTTAGTTTTAAAAAGTTTGCTATTAGTATTGATTAAACATACTCTTTCAACCGGCGGAGCGCCATCGAACAGGTTGTGTAATTTTTGTGTACTATTTTCTTTCATAGGAAAACATAATCTTTGTCTGCTGTCAAAAAAAAATAGGCAGCAAATTCCGTCTCAAATCGACAATGAGGATATTTTTGTAGTAATGTTAGTTTTGTATTTTTAAGATGTAAGTTGGCACCAACACCCCTTCGGTTGCCCCACGATTTTATTGTATAATACAGAGTTGATCACTATATTATGCAATAAACTTATTGCATGTAATAGTATGGGATAAATGGGCCAATTGGGCCTAAAAAATAGAGTCTCACATGATGAGAAGATGGGTCAAAGTGGGATACTAGGCCAAATCTATATTATTGTAAATGATGTTGTAGAGAATTTATTTTGCAAATGAGCTCATGTGAAACGAGCCTGACCGAGGTAGTATTAATTTCAACGCAATCAAAGTGACAGAGCTAGAATTAGTTCATGGGACTGGCTCGAGGAGCGCGCGAGCTACAATCTAAAGTACCAGCCCAAGTCAGCAACCTTTCTCGTGACTCTCAAGTGGTGCACCTTCTCTGTTGAACGGGCTATCGTGATTTTTTTCAGTTCATCGAGTTAAAACCTTATTGACATACTCATTCATAGAATTTTTTTTTATCAAACCATGTCCCCTAGTATAGTGAGTAGCCTCTAAGCCTCTTTCCCTCCTGTATTGAACTAATAAGGATATATATTAGAGATGTTCATATAAAAATTTCATTAATACTGCATCATTACTTCATCCATATACTTGCAAATCATTTTTGAGGTCCATAAATATTGATATATAATGTTACAATTTATTACAAATTAAAATAAAAAGGGATCGAACTAGCTTGGTCGCAGCTGACTGGTTTTAAGATACGTGGCAGTCACATGCCCGAGACTAGCAAGTTACCACTAAAAAACAAAATGCTACTGCATTGAAGAAGTTAAACGCTTACGTAGTTGTTAACCATTGATTTGTATGCCACATGGCAGCTGAATGATAACATGTCAATCTACACAGCTGGTTATTGATGAAAAAATTCATAAAAATTAGAACCATTGATTTGTATGCCACATGGCAGCTGAATGATGACATGTCAACCTACACAGCTGGTTATTGATGAAAAAATTCATAAAAAATTCATAGAAATTAAAAATATCGTCTAAATTAATCATAATTTGAAAAATTAGAAAAAAAATTCAAAAGTCATAAAAAAATCCAAAACAATTCAAAAACATAAAAATCAGCAAACAATCGTCCAAATTCATAAAAATTAGACTAAAAATAAAAAAATAATTTTCTCAACTTATTTATTTTCCCGGTTTTTATGACTTTTATAGAATTTTGATGCTTTTTTACATTTTTTGAATTTTTATTATTTTCAAAAATTCTATTTTTTATAATTTTTTTTCTCTTGTTCTAATTTTTATGAATTTGTACGATTTTTTCTACTTTTTATATTTTTTTATTTTTCTACTTTTTTATTGTTTTGAATCTTATGACTTTTCACATATTTTCTATTTTTTAGGAATTTGTACGATTTATTTAAATTTTTATTATTTTGTTTCAAAATTTTTCGAATTTTATGAATGTTTTTCATCAATAACTAGGCATGCGCTTTGCCATGTCATCCTTCAACTGTCATGTCGCATCTACATCAACGGTTAATGGCCATATAAACGCCACATGAGCACTTAATAGTTGCCCTAACGGTTTTGGGGCAACCATGCAAACTGATGACAAGTTTAGGAGGGTGAAATGTAAAACTCAAGTTCAGGGTGTCAGAATCACTGTAAGTTGAGGGGGGCAACAGTTCAATTTTCTAATTAACGAATGTAGTTAAACATAAGAAGCCTTGCATATCAAATTTTTAGATAAAAGCAACAACGAACTATTTGACTATCTTAAATTTTGGAAAATGATTCCAACTTCTATACATACATTTTTTTTCCTATATACACCCTGAACTATTGCGGTTTGTCTACTTAAGCCCCTGAGCTATCAAAGAAGGTATTCTATCCCGTAAAACCAGAAGAAAGGTGCAAATAACCCCCTAGGGTGGTTTTGAGTATGGTTTTGAGAATTGCCTGTCCACCTGGTTCATTTTTCCACGGTGTCATCGCCAAAGGTACGACATGTCATGCTCTCTCTCCTCACATATCTTCTTCCACCCTTCTCTCTCTCCTACTCTTTTTTTCTCCTACACGAGGCATGGCAAGGACAGATCAGGGGTTAAGCCGGTAGTTGAGGAGCCAAAGGTGACGTCGGCGGTGGGTGGAGCCAGGGGCGGCATCGGCAGTGGGCGGATCGAGGGGCGGCTCCGGTGGCTGTGGAGCCAGGCGCGACCAGGGCGGAGACCACTTGCGGCGGCGCATGCAAGGCAGATCCAAGGGCGGCACCGGCAGTGGGTGGAACCAAAGGGGTAGGCAAAGCGGCGTCAGCAGTGGGCGAATCCGGGGGCGGTGCCGGCGGAGGGTGGAGCCAAGGAGGCGTCGGCGGTGGGTTGAGACAGGGGTGTCAGCAGGGAAGTAGATCCGGGGACGCCGTCATCTCCCTCCTTTGGTTGCACGCTGCATGCATCCCTACATACGCCGTCGCCTCCATTAAAGTCGCCGCTCGCCATCAGCTCCCTCCCCTACAGTCACTACTCGCCATCACCTCCCTCCCCTTGCCATGCCATCGCGCCCCCTCCCCTGGCCATGCCGTCGTGCACCCCTCCCCTACAGTTGTTGCCACATCCCTCCCCTTGTCGCCTCCTAGACTGCACCACCTCCCCCTGTCCCTCACAAGTCACCATCGTACCTAGGTCCCACGTGTTAGTGATATGTCCTAGAGGCGATCATGCGAAATGATTGTATCATACGTCTATGTTCATGTACTTATGATTTTTTTTGAATAAATGCAATTGCTTTGTTCATTGAGTATCCTTTTAGTAAAGCCAGTATGATATTATTCTCAACAATCCCTGATCACGTGTCATTATATGGAACAATAGTGATTTGACCAGCACATGTATTGATTGATGGTAATGTTTCACATACCATACATATGGAGATATCAAATCAATAATGTAGACACATGTTAGAGAACATGTGGATGGATAGACCCGCTTCGAGACACTGCTGAGATAGTTATCTTTAAAGTGCCATCAGGGTGTAGTCTCGATTGGCATACCTATATGCTCCTTCGACCTAAGATCCTTATTGATTCTCTGCATTCGTAGTCGTATACTTTGAGTCTATCAAACGCTTCGCCGTAACAGGGAAGTTATAAAGTTAGCTTACGTGTATGCCATGATACATGACATGAGGTGTAAGAGACCAAGATGGAATTTTCTCCTCCTCGCTAATAGGAGATATATCTCTGGGCCCCTCGGTGCGGATTGATAGGGAAAAGTGCACGGCCATACCTATGTGATTAAAGAGTTAATCACGATTATATCCATTACATTGACGAGTGAGTGGGTTGAGCTATCACAAGGGTGGCACGCATCTCGCCTTAAGCTTGACTGATATCGCGTGGCAAAAGGTTCCTATGTGAGTGTATCAAGGTTTAACTGATTCGATCATTGTGTACATTCGGGGAGTCAATATGTGCTGCTAGTTACCGCTATTGACTTATGGTCTGGGGAAAGAGTTCTCCGGAACTGTAGCCGACTTGTGCATGAGCATAATGGGTCATACACTTAACGGTTTGTAACATGTCTGATGGATAGGATTCATTAATGTGTTTTATGCGGATTTGGATCCACTGCGTTCTAATGGGTTTTTATTGTAAAAATCAATTAGCACGAATCCTAGTGGGCTTCTCTCGGGGAAAGATCCATTAGAGCGCTTTATAAAAGGGAGAGGTGGGACGTGGGGTGGGTGTGTCTTCCCACCAGGAAACCCTAGCCGTCGTCGTGCCCTTTCCCCAAAAACCCTAGCCGCCGCACGCGCAGGTGCTAGCACACCAACGTGTGACGTTCTACCCCTGGACGTGTGGATACCGTAGAGGCGTCGTCGCTCCTGTGGCGGCCCTGATCAAGAGGATCGGCTACTTCTGCTGCTAGCGCGCTCTAAGGGTAATGATCTGTGATTCCCTAATTGCTTGATTCCTGGGTGTTCAAGGTAGAAAAATTTTGTCTTTCGGTTAGTGTAGCACCGCGTTCACCAACGTGCGACGTCCCTCCCCTTCCGCCTCCTAGGACGCACCACCTCCCCCTGTCCCTCAGAAGTTCATCTCCACCCATGGGTTTTCTCCTCCGGCCACTGCCGTGCTCCCCGCCTATAAATAGGCCTTCCCCGAAGCTTCTCCGGCCCAAGCCACCTCTCCTCCACCATCACCTTCCACCGGCGATCACCGGAGTTTCCCCTCCGCCACCACCTTCAAAGCATCGCCGCCTAACCTCGCCGCCCGGTCACTTCCCTTGTTGTCAAGCACCAACGACGCCTCCATCAAGGTTGCCATCCCCAGAAACACCTTCGCCGGCCACCACCCCGCCGTCTCCGGCCACCCTCGCCGCCGGTGAGCCCCTCCCCGTCGCTCCCCTCCATTCCCCTGCTCGCTCTCTCACTACCATGTAGGACCCCCCTGTCAGTCTCTGCCATCTTGCACTGCACACAGCCCCTTTAGTTCATGGGCCGGCCCAATATCTGCTTAGCCGGCCTTTTTCAAATTTTCCTTTATAATTATAATCCAAATACAGTTTTCCATTTTAAATAAAATAGCAAATCCCTTTAAAAAATTATGCAAAAATTCCTAAAAATCTAGAATTCGGTCTAGTATTTTATAAAAATATAAAATACCCCATTTTAGTTTTAAATTTTGAAAATAAAATGTTTTCCTTCTCTTTCTATGGAAAATACTGTTAAAATTTCTTTCTGTTTTCAAAAAATCCCAAAAAGTTCAAATAAAAATATTCCGTCCTAATATTTTATGTAAAAATATAATTTCAAGATTTTCACCTTATGTCTTCAACAATTTCCATCTCGGAACTCCGATAACTTTGTTGTCGTCGACCCCGATCTCTGGAAATTTGTTGGTCCACACCAGATATTTTCCCACGTATACATGCATAAATTCTTGCTATCCGGAGATCTATCAAAATAATGTCTAAATTAACTTTCCATATTATTCTATCCAGAATAATGCCAAAAATCCCCATCACCATTTCTTTTTATAAGAAAATTTATCCGGAGATTATCAAATCATACAAACCATCACCATTCTAGTCAACCATAACCTTTTTCTAAAAATACCATTAAAAAATGATTTCATGCATTCATGCATCTTTCTTTTTCTTTTTCTTAAATTGCCTTTCTATTTTCCCTTCTCCAACGTGTAGAAAACGAATTCATTGCCCCAGGATCAGCTGAGCAGGAATATCAGGGCAATAGTGCAGACATCGAAGATCTAGCCAAACCAAGCAGGTTTCCTGTTCCCTAATATTGTATTATGCATTTATTTTCTAGTTAATTAATTTTTGTCCAATTGATTTAAAAGTATTTATGTTTGCATATAGTCATAAACCCATGTAGATTATAGCTTCCCTATTAAGTCATAGGAAAATCCTAAGAATATAATCTAGCCATAATAATGGCAAGGTCTCATATAAGCATATATGATCATGATTGTTGCATTTCAATCTAACTTTTAGTTGAGGTTGAAAGAGGTTAAGTTGTTGAGGTTTTGGATGTGTTAAGGTTGATGTGTTGTTGGTGTTGTTGGAAGTTTAGCGTGAACAAACAATGGGAATATGAGACGCATGTTGGGTCACTCTAGTCGCGGACTAGGGGACACTTATTTGGGGGCCGGTGGTTGGTTTGTTCATTGCTCATAACTGAATTATGTCATGATAGAAAAGATACGAATTTCCGCCCAAACCGTATTACTGATCATTTTACGAGTAAAGCTGGGCAGATTCTGCATAGTCGTTAAAAATAAATCATCGATGGACCATACTTCTGAGATATGAGGTTGTATCGCAGGGGTGATGCCTATTCTAAATATTGACATAAATCAGGTTAGAGGTGTGGTTGTAAGATTGTTGTTAGTCTGGTCTAGAGTCAGCATTGAAAGTCTGGTTATTATCAAAAATCTTATTCAAAAATGTTTTACAAAAAAAGGCAAAATATAGGATTTTTCTAAAAACTATTTTACAAATATGCATTAAGTCTATTATTAAATCTCCCTGTTAATTTCTGTTAAAACCTTGCATGTAGTTAATAGGCATGCATATGAAAACCTGTTAGGACGTAAGTGCTTAGGCTACCCTTTTTTTTGGGTAGGTCCTTTCTTTTCAGCAGAAGACTTCTCATTTGAAGACCTGAAAGAATTTTGGGTAGATTTTTAGCTTATCCTACACTCGAGCCATGCCTGTGGTTTTAGAAGTGTAAATTTTGGAGGTGTATTAAAATTGTAAGCCATATTGTAAAATAACTCTAGTTATGTAATAAAGTTTGGCTGTTTGTACTATTTCGAAATGCAACTGAAATCCTGGACAGTTGTATTTTTCGGGGATCTCTCGGGGTCCCCACGGTTTTGCAATTTTTGCAAACAAACATTGATTACAGTAATTGCTAAAGTACTTATTAAACAATAAATCATGTATAAAATATTATGTACATATATAGTACCAAAATTTACAATCAAATACAACACAATTTTATAAACCTAACAAAATTGGTTTGATAATTTTTGCACGAATATTTTAATTACTAAAAATGCTACAACGGTTTTTAAACAATAAATCATAGAGAATTTAATATGTACAAAGTTAGTACCAAACTTCGTAGTAAAATAATACACATTTTTAGGAACATAGAAAATTTTGTTTTATTATTTTCTGAGCTACATATAATTTCTAACAATTATTTTAATCTAGGGAAAATTTGAAAATTACTACAATTCGAAAATTGCAAGAAAAAGAAAGTGGGCCGAAGTGGGCCCAACAGGGGTGGTGCGGCCCAGCCAAGATGAGCTGAGCATGTGCTCATCTTCAACCTCCAGCCATGCCAAGGTCGGTGACGAATTGCCGGAGTTTGGGCGCGGCTCTCCTGAAAACGATGGGCAAAATGGATCAAAGGAGATATGCATAAGGTCTCCCTCAAAGGAATTCAAAAGGAGACATTTACCCGAGTCGAATTTGTAGAAGGAACAAAAGAGAGGAGCGACTCGGGTTGAATTTTTATAGATGAATTAAGGTGAGATGGAGGGGTTTTGGGCTGCTCAATGGTGCTTCAATATGGCCACTAATGAAGTAAAAACCGCTGCCATTAACGATGCGCAGCAGTAAGCAGAGAGAGAGAGAGTTCTACGCAGTGGGAAGGAAGAGAGAGAAACAGAAAGGAGAGGGAGAGAAATTAGTGGCTGCTCCATTACCATTATAGAGTAGCAACCACTGCCATTAACAAGTTGAAACTGATGGCACTACCACCCTTTGATGACCAAGAAGAAGAAGACAGACCCAGTAACTTAATCGGAGGTGTTCCGTGAGGCGACTCACGGATGTAATTAACCGGGTGTCCTTTCGAGGTCCCGAGATCTAGAACCCGATGACCACCTGAACCAAAAGTCTAAGCCTACTAGGCTACAAATGCCTATCCAATCTAGCTATGGAGTGCACTACCAACAAGGAGTTGTACTTCATTGCAACAATAAAATATAAACATCATTGTCCCTTTTTATTTGTGTATTCTATATACACTCATGCCTGCAAAAGCGTTTTCCCCTGCTTGTGAGGAATTTGTGTGCGCCACACATTGTCATCATGCCGAGTGTCATCGTCTCTTGGTCGCATAACCGCCGTCGACCCTGTTGCCTCGCAACACCTCCATCGATGGTCGTCGTCACCGAAGGACGTCGTCATCGTCATCACTGCCGCCACTAAAATTACCCCCATTGCTGTGACTTGCCATTGGAGGAAGATTAGAAGGAAAGGGAAGGAGGATTAGTGCAACCGGAGGGTAGTGGGGAAGATGAAGGACCTGTGAAGGAGAGAGGGGAAGAAGAAGAAGATAAAAGTTAGGATTTGTAGGATTTAGAGTTTACCTCGATTTGGCGGTAAGCATTGGAGCAAATGCATTCTCATGAAATTTCCCTTATTCAGATGGTGAATTTTTGTTGATCGGTGAAGACCGAAGACTAAAGGATGGAGTTGAAGTTTTGTAGATTGATTACACGTGAAGCATATTTAGACAAGGTTTTGATTTATTTAATATTTGAATCAGATGGACGGCTTTGATTTGTAGTACGTAGATTTCGGCTAACTGTCCTAGCTTCACTGTTTTATACTAACATTAGATGGGTCACATCGCAAGCAAAACGTAAGACACGATCACGCGGGTAAAAAGCGAGCAACCATGTCAAGAGGTCGCCGAAAGTTCAAGAAGCTTCTTCCTCATCTCTATCTCTATCTCTAATAATATTAAATAGAATAAAGTTTCTTCATTCGTTTGTCCGTCAAAGTCTTCTGGCTGTCCAATTGCTCCGCCGCCTGGATCCAATAGCTCCAGCTGCCCCCCAAACCCTAGCTATCCCACGCGAGGTGCCTTCGTCGCCTCCGCCCCAGCTTGGGCCTGCCCCTGCACGGGCATTAATTGTACTATTCTTGTAAAAAAGGTTTAAGGTTTAGGAAATGTAAATGGAAGTGTTGATGATAAAAATCATTAGGCTGAGCATTGATTCTTTACTTCTTTTGAAAACATGTGGTGCTACTCTACCAATATATGATAGAATTGGCTTTTCCTTACTGTGTCTTGTTTATTTTGTTCTGAATGTCATCTCACTACTAAGTATCTCTACTATTAATGGTAATTTCTCGAATTTATTAGTGCTAAAAGAAAAAATAGAAATCCCTTGATTTACTATCTTTTTTCATTCTCATTGTTCATCCTTGTGGCTACTTTAAAGATGCAGCAAATAATACTCCTCGCTCGGAATCCCATGATGCATGAAGCACCAAGCAATTGTACGTTGTGAGACACCCCATTGCTGCCATGGCAACACTCATCCCTTAGTTTAGATATGTCGACTTCAGATCCGCTTCTTCCCAATGCTCCATAGCAAGATTCAGTGGAAAAGATACTTAGGGAAGGCTGAAGATCCTGAGGTTTGGGATTCAGTGGAAAAGATTCATTGGACGTCATCGCACCAAAGGATGTTTGGGATCTCTGCTCGTCGTGATGGCAAGGCTATGCAAGTAACAACACAAACCGATCTAGAAATTCAGTGATAGCTTTTCAAGTATGTTTTGCTTTTGTACAAATTGTAGAATTTTGTCTCCTTGAGGATGACAAAAATGGACTGATTAGAACTTGGGAATTTCTTGGAGTGTTTCTTTGGCAACGCAGTTCCTCGAGTTCAAATGATAGAGCAAGATCACACAATAATATTACTTAAATTTCAAGGAGGCAAATTGGTGGACAATAATACCTGGTGTAAACTGTAAAGTTCTCTTTAAACTATTTAAGGTTGTGTATTTTTCCTTTTATTTTACAACTATAGATACTCGTAATTATATGGTAGAATTTCATTTCATTGTATGACTTTTTACCCCTTAGCTCCTCTCTCAAGTGTATTGTAATCAATAACTACAATAATGGTAAGGTTCTTGATGAGACTATGGTTGTTTTATTGGAAATGGACATAAATGGAAGATTGTGCCTATTGATTTAGGCAAAATATTTGGTGCAAACTAAGCCATCCGTGCAAACGTGAAAACTTCGAACCAGAGCCGTCGGATCAGCGTTGGGTGGTCCAGATGGAGCGCGGGCTGGGAGGCGCTGGGAGGCGGGCTACGCGCCGGTTTTCTCCGGGGGTGAGGGGTGAACCGCGACTCCGCGAGCTGGCTGAACCGGCCAGATGCAAAGCACCCCCCCTCTGCTCTAGGGTTAGGCACCCACCGGCGCCGGCGCCACCAAATCCTCCTTCCCGTCACCAGCGCCCGCGCCGCCCTCGGCCCGCCCCCCGACGCCGCCGCGCCGCCCTCGGCCCGCCCCCCGACGCCGCCACGCCTCCCCCTCTGCCCTCGGTCCTCCCCGACGCCGGCACCTCTACTTTTGCAAGTTTTGGACCACCTCTCCAAAATGTAATTACTAGGTAGCTCATTCATTTTTGCACCCCGTAATACATAAATAATGTGGCAGCAAGGTATGCCATGCAATTCGAATAACATGCAAGAGCACTTGGCAAACATTGAGATGGTATCGAAATGAACTTGTCTTGCCTTTGGGCCATCATCGGCTAAGCTGAAAATTTTAATATTGTCCTCTTTACTTACACTGTCAACAACACAATGGTCCCTACTAACAAGAACTTGCTTCTGAAATTCAAGAAATTTAGCATGTGTGAACACAACACTGCCATGCTTCTCAATTAACCAATTTGTCTTCAATACAGGCGATGTGTGGAGGCTATTGTTGTCATCTCTCAGCTCCAATTCCCTTTGTTCCTCCATTGCAGTGTCAAACCGAATATAGAACTCAACCAAAGTCGTATAACTTCGTATAATGTATGCTATACGAAGTTATTACGCCTCGCTCGGAATCCCATGATGCATGAAGCACCAAGCAATTGTTGTGAGACACCCCATTTCTGCCATGCCAACACTCATCCCTTACTTTAGATATGCCGACTCCAGATCTGCTTCTTCCCTATGCTCCATAGCAAGATTCAGTGGAAAAGATACTTAGGGAAGGCTGAAGATCCTGAGGTTTGGGATTCAGTGGAAAAGATTCATTGGACGTCATCGCACCAAAGGATGTTTGGGATCTCTGCTCGTCGTGATGGCAAGGCTATGCAAGTAACAACACAAACCGATCTAGAAATTCAGTGATAGCTTTTCAAGTATGTTTTGCTTTTGTACAAATTGTAGAATTTTGTCTCCTTGAGGATGACAAAAATGGACTGATTAGAACTTGGGAATTTCTTGGAGTGTTTCTTTGGCAACGCAGTTCCTCGAGTTCAAATGATAGAGCAAGATCACACAATAATATTACTTAAATTTCAAGGAGGCAAATTCGTGGACAATAATACCTGGTGTAAACTATAAAGTTCTCTTTAAACTATTTAAGGTTGTGTATTTTTCCTTTTATTTTACAACTATAGATACTCGTAATTATATGGTAGAATTTCATTTCATTGTATGACTTTTTACCCCTTAGCTCCTCTCTCAAGTGTATTGTAATCAATAACTACAATAATGGTAAGGTTCTTGATGAGACTATGGTTGTTTTATTGGAAATGGACATAAATGGAAGATTGTGCCTATTGATTTAGGCAAAATATTTGGTGCAAACTAAGCCATCCGTGCAAACGTGAAAACTTCGAACCAGAGCCGTCGGATCAGCGTTGGGTGGTCCAGATGGAGCGCGGGCTGGGAGGCGCTGGGAGGCGGGCTACGCGCCGGTTTTCTCCGGGGGTGAGGGGTGAACCGCGACTCCGCGAGCTGGCTGAACCGGCCAGATGCAAAGCACCCCCCCTCTGCTCTAGGGTTAGGCACCCACCGGCGCCGGCGCCACCAAATCCTCCTTCCCGTCACCAGCGCCCGCGCCGCCCTCGGCCCGCCCCCCGACGCCGCCGCGCAGCCCTCGGCCCGCCCCCCGACGCCGCCACGCCTCCCCCTCTGCCCTCGGTCCTCCCCGACGCCGGCACCTCTACTTTTGCAAGTTTTGGACCACCTCTCCAAAATGTAATTACTAGGTAGCTCATTCATTTTTGCACCCCGTAATACATAAATAATGTGGCAGCAAGGTATGCCATGCAATTCGAATAACATGCAAGAGCACTTGGCAAACATTGAGATGGTATCGAAATGAACTTGTCTTGCCTTTGGGCCATCATCGGCTAAGCTGAAAATTTTAATATTGTCCTCTTTACTTACACTGTCAACAACACAATGGTCCCTACTAACAAGAACTTGCTTCTGAAATTCAAGAAATTTAGCATGTGTGAACACAACACTGCCATGCTTCTCAATTAACCAATTTGTCTTCAATACAGGCGATGTGTGGAGGCTATTGTTGTCATCTCTCAGCTCCAATTCCCTTTGTTCCTCCATTGCAGTGTCAAACCGAATATAGAACTCAACCAAAGCATGCTTGAAGCCGATAAAATGATTAAAAAAAGAGTTAGTACTCTCTGACCTTGAGGTTGTTCTAAGAATACCGGACAATGATATGTCTCTAAAATAAGCCGGTATCCAAGACTCACGAATGCAATA